>PVKV010017759.1:0-46729 GCA_004027835.1 Alouatta palliata | reverse complement strand
GGGGTTGCTCTTCTTTAGGAATATCTTTGTGGTGTTCTCTGTATTTCCTGAACTTGAATATTGGCCTGCCTTCCTAGGTTGGGGAAGTTCTCCTGGATAATATCCTGAAGAGTATTTTCCAGCTTGGATTCATTCTCTCCATCACATTCAGGTACACCTATCAAACGTAGATTAGGTCTTTTCACATCATCCCATATTTCTTGGAGACTTTGTTCTTTCCTTTTTACCCTTTTTTCTCTACTCTTGCCTTCTCATTTTATTTCATTGAGTTGATCTTCGAGCTCTGATATCCTTTCTTCTGCTTGGTCGATTCGGCTGTTGAAACTTGTGTATGCTTCACAAAGTTCTTGTGTTGTGTTTTTCAGCTCCATCAATTCACTTACATTCCTCTCTAAGTTGGTTATTCTCCTTAGCATTTCATCAAATCGGTTCTTAGTTTCTTTGCATTGGGTTAGAACAAGTTCTTTTAGCTCACAGAAGTTTCCTATTACCCACCGTCTGAAGCCCGATTCTGTCATTTCATCACACTCATTGTCCATCCAGCCTTGTTCCTTTGCTGGTGAGGAGTTGTGATCCCTTGTAGGAGGAGAGGTGTTTTGGTTTTGGGTGTTTTCCTCCTTTTTGCACTGGTTTCTTCCCATCTTTGTGGATTTATCTATGTGTGGTCTTTGTGGTTGGTAATTTTTGGATGGGGTCTCTCAATGGACGTCCAGTTTGTTGATGATGAAGTTATTTATTTCTGTTTCTTAGTTTTCCTTCTAACAGTCTGGCCCCTCTGCTGTAGGACTGCTGAGGTCCACTCCTGGCCTTGCTTGCCTGGGGATCACCTGCAGCAGCTGTAAAACAGTTAGGGTTGCTGCCAGTTTCTTCTTCTACTATCTTTGTCCCAGAAGATTACCCGCCAGATGTCAGTCTGAGCTCTCCTTTATGAGGTGACTCCTTGGATATACAGGGGTCAGGGAGCTGCTTGAGGTGACAGAGTGTTCTTTATAGGAGCTCAAGTGCTGAGCTGTGAGCTTTGTTGTTCATTCAGAGTTGCTGGGCAGGTACGTTTAAGTCTGCTGCAGCAGAACTCATAAACCCCTTTTTTCCCCCAGGTGCTCTGTCCTGGGGAGTTAGGGCTTTATTTATGAGTTTCCCTTGTGCTGCTGCCTTTTTCTCAGGACTGCCTTGCCCAGCGATGAGGCAGCCTACTCACTGCCTGCAGAGGCTTTGCTGAGCTGGTGTGGGCTCCGCCCAGCTGCCATGTGAACTTCCCTGCAGTCCAGTTTATACCGGTGTAGTTAGAACTGCCTCTGCAATGGCAATCTACCTCCGCAGTGGCAGACTGCCTCAGTAATGGCAGACGCCCCTCCCCCACAGAGCTGGACCGTCCAGGGTTCAGCTGCGCCTGCTGTGAAACTCTCGATCCAGAGCGTTTCTGATGGCTGCTTTTTTTGTGTGTGGGGGTGGGACCAGCCGAGCCTGATCACCTGGCTCCCTGCCTCAGAGCGTTTTTTCTTTTTTTTTTTTTTTTAAGTTGAATGGTCGACTATTTCCTAGGTGTTCCAGCTGCCTGTTGAAAAGGCACCGGGATCTGTGTGATTTCCCGTGTGGTGATCCACTGCGCTGGCTGAAACCGCGGGCGCTGAGTTTCCTGGCGTTTTTTTTGCCTGGGAAATCTCCTGGCCTGGCTGCCTGTTTCAGTCCCCTTTTTTAATCAGATGAATGGGTGGCTCTGCCTTCCCAGAGCTCCAATTGCCAGCTAAAACAGCACCCGGACCCACGTATTTTGTATGGGGAACCGCTGCGCCCGGGGCGCCTCTCCAAACAGTGGCAGCGAAAACAGCCGTGCTGGCCAAACCAGCTGTACTGGTGACCCGTGGGGCTCCTCCCCCGGGAATCTCCTGGTCTGTGGGCAATAAAAATCCGTCTGGGAATGTGGCATCCACTCATCCTCCAAGCTTTCACTGGGAACTGCAATCCTCAGCTGCTCCTAATTGGCCATCTTTTCTGGTCTCCGAAACGCATCTTTCAAACTGCTCTGCTGTGTGTGCATTTCAACTAAGAGAGTTGAACCTGTGTTTCACTCAGCCAGTTAGAAACACGTTTCTTCTAGGAACTGCATTTGGACTTTCCAGAGTGAACGGGAGTCTATGAGAGTTAAGCTGATGTGTGTATGCAGCAGTTGAAAATTCTTTCTGTGGAGAATCTCGAAACAGATATTTCAGCAAAATCTCGGCTTATACGAAATAGCATTGAGACTGCAGAGTTAAGCTGATGTGTGTATCCGCAGTTTAAACATCCATTCTGTTGAGAATCTACAAAAGGTGTTTCCAGCAAAATTCTGGCTTTTATGAAACAGTAGTAAGACTGCCAAATTCAGTGGTCCAGACTTCCCCAAATGCCAGTTCCTCCTCGGTGTTCAGCCACTGGGTGAATCCATACTGCAAGGCCTCAATGTCTATACTAGTCTTTACCACAAACCAGTAGAGGCTACCTGTAAAAGTAAATAGTGCATAACCATCTAAACAGTGTTTTTGTAATAAACAGAGTGTAGTGGAACAGTCATTGTTTGCTGCAGCCTTGAACCCCTGGGGCTCAGATAATTCTCCCAGATTAGCCTCCCACATAGCTGAGACTACAGGCACATACCACCATGCCTATCTGAAACAATTTTATTAACAAAAATTTCTTTAAATAACTGAGGGTATCTACTTGAATATGTCAGGGTTATTTTTTATTTAAAAAATCTTCACAATAATTTAGAGATAATTGTAACCTGAAGAATATTTTTAAAACTTAATTAACTCCATCATTTTACTTTGTATAAAGTGAAGTAAAAATATTTTCAATTATTCAGTGTCTTTCCAGAAAACCCCAATATATTTTGACTGAAAATTATATTTTAACATTTTTATTTATCAAAATCTGAGAATTGAATATAAGCAACACAAAATAAATGTCATCAGAACAGAAATTTTACAGGAAAAACAGAGATTAGCTATCTTAGCTACTTCCTAAATCAATGTATGAATATGACATTTAACACAAACATAACAGAAGTTAGCATAAAACCATTAACAATTTTTGTCTTTATGCAGTGAAGGATCATGGTTCTTTTACTTCAAATGGTTTAGAAGACAAAACATAAAACAACAGTAATTGATACAAGAATAGAATATAGAACTATGAAAATTAATACTAGGAAATGCTTGTTTTAATTTATAAGAGCATCAAAAATAATAAAGCACTTATAGACAAATTTAACAAAGAAGTACAAAACATGTATACCAAGAGCTATGTAACACTGATAAACAAAATTAAAGAAAATTTAGGTAAATGGAAAGACATGTTGTGTTCATGAAGTTGAAAACAGCGTTGTTTAGATGGCGAAGTTTCCTCCTACTTAAAACCAAATGAAATGACCAAAGAAAGCTGGACCATGATACAAAAGGCTCTTAGTACATGTCCTGTTAATATCAGAAAACTCAGTGTTCCACAGGGCAAAGATTTCCAAGTAAATATCTCTATACAAACTCCAAATTGTCACATCATAAATCAACATATTTTTTTAAAAGAATGGTTGAATTTAATTTTTGCATGGGCAAGCAGAAAACACAAATAAAAGTGCAGCCTCTCAGCAACCAAAGGAAGATACAGGGTTATTTTTGAATTTTTGGGAGAGTCAAAGTTTAGGCAAAGTGTAAAGGAAACAGTGTTTTCTCTTTTTTATGAGACAATGTCTTGCTGTGTTACCCAAGCTGTAGTGCAGTGGTACAATCTCCGCTCACTGCAGCATTAACCTCCTGTGCTCAAGTGATCCTCCTGCCTCAGCCTCCTGAGTAGCTGGGACTACAGACATGTGCCAACATGCCAGGCTAGTTTTTATATTTTTTTTAGAGACGGAGTTTCGCCTTATTGACCAAGCTGATCTGATACTCCTGAACTCAAGCGATCCTCTCACCTTGGCCTCCCAAACTGTTGAGATTATAAGAGTAAGCCAAAGTACACAAGGAAGCAGTGTTTTGGGTCAACTCAAAGCACAGCGGAGATGTGTGTAAAGGAGTTAATCTGGGGTCTGGCCTGTGAAGTGGATTTAGGATTCCAGTTCTTAGAAACAATGGAATTCAGATAAATATGGAATGATGAGTTAAAAAATTTAGATAACTATATGTAAATTATTTCACCTCCTTAGAGTCAATGGTTTCTTCTCTGTAGTCAAAATGATTAAGTAGATAAAAAGGTTTTAAAAGCTGTGTCCTGATATCAATTAGTTCAAACAATTTTTACTGGTCCATATCTGCTTTGAAATTATATTCAGCAATTCAGTAGAGTTGCAGAGTCTAGGACCATTTGTTTTATATTCAGTGGACATTCATTTTCATGAAAACAATATGGAATATCTAGAAAATAAAGGAAAGCAGAACATGCCAGAAAAAGCATAAAGAATGTATGTTTCAAAGTTAGGTAATATCAGATTAAAATATTTTCTACTTTTTTCCCCTCATTTGCAAAAGAGGGAGTGATATATATATTGCATGAATGCTTTTGAATGTCAAATTAAATTATATGTGCAAAATAGCTGACAAACTGTTATATACTGTGCATAGTAAATATATCTAGCACTGAATAATAGCAATTGCAAAAACAGGGAGATACAAAATAATTTACTCATAATTCTAATAGATATGACATTTTAATGTTTCTATATTTTACTTTTTGTATCTTTTTTTTGCATGGCAGAGAAAATACTGTACATTTGGCTGGGTGCGGTGGCTCACGCCTGTAATCCCAGCACTTTGGGAGGCCGAGGTGGGTGGATCACGAGGTCAAGAGATCGAGACCATCCTGGTCAACATGGTGAAACCCCGTCTCTACTAAAAATACAAAAAAATTAGCTGGGCGTGGTAGCGCGCACCTGTAGTCCCAGCTACTCAGGAGGCTGAGGCAGGAGAATTGCTTGAACCTGGGCGGCGGAGGTTACAGTGAGCCAAGGTCGCGCCACTGCACTCCAGCCTGGCGCCTGGTGACGGAGTGAGACTCCGTCTCAAAATAAAAAAAAAAAATACTGTACATTTAAAATTAAGTGAATTGTTATTATATCTGCAGAATTAAACTATTCTGCAAATGTTCTTGTCTTAAAATTATACATACAACCTCAAGATATTTTCTAACATTCAAGATAGGTTTTTTAAAATCTTGTTGGAAATATAGAGATTTATAATTTTCATTCCAAAAGATGCGAAAATTGATGAAATGTTTTCTTCTGACAGAACACCTTAAGAATGTCTGTGTGCATGTGTATAATTTTAAGTGTCATCGGCTGGAAATTTTTTCCTAATAAGCAGATTACTCATTATTTTGTGTATTTTGAAAACATTTCAAATGTATGTATTTTCTTTTCTTATGAATAGTCTGTTGATGTCTTTGGCCACAATTTTTTTGCCTAATTTATTATAGTGTGCCCATTATATTAAGACTACAAAGTTTTCATTACAATTTTTATAAAACAATCCATTTCAGTTTATTGAATGTGTTTTAATTTTATTTTCAATATTTAGGAATGTAATTATATGCAGTTACATCTACTTATAATTGTTATTATTCTTTGTTCTTTATCACATGATTTTTAAATTTTCAAATGGTTTTTAAATTTTCAAAGCTTACATCCCTGAAATAAAATTTATTACTTTTAAAATTTAACTTTCCAATGCACTTTGCATGTATTCTAATGTGTAACATGAAGAGAGCACATTCTTTTATGTTTTTATTAAAAAATCATATGTCAATGCTGTTATATCATATGCCAAATACCATCTCCTTTATTACTGTTTTCTGTAATTGTTTTAAGTATTTTTTTTTTGCAATTACATGTTTAATCGTATAGAGTAAGATTTATGTTGGTTAGAAGCATGAGAGTGGGAATCTACTTTTGTTATCTTTATTATTTTTACATGCCTATTTTCTCATTTATTCTTGATTCTTTCAATATATATACAAGATTATAATGAATTGTATATATACTTTATAGTGCAGTGTTTCAGAAATTATAACAGTAATAATTAGAATAGCTAAGCAGTGTAGGATAATAATAGTTTCACCTACTTCAACTGTGAAGCCATCTAATTAGACTCCCTATAAAATGCACTACTATTATCAGTAAGGATCAAAATTTAGGAGAGATTTTTTTGACCCATCTTTTTTGCTCATTATCCACATTCACATAGTTTTCAAATTGTTAAGTTTTTCATAGGCAATATTTTTCAAATTGATCAATAAATTCTATCCATCGTCTTTGTCACCTTTGATTTAGATTTCCATATATCTCACCAGAATAGGAATAATATAGCTTCATACTTTTTTTTCCAATATCCTTTCTCTCATTACTCCAATTCTTCTGAGTGCTGCTATTTTTTCCTTTTTACATAGATTTACGTCATATTTTTCTTCATTGAAATATATTTATACTTGCTGTGTTGCTCACTGAATTCATTTCTGGTTACAAGATGGATTGTGCCTACCTCAATCCCCATTCCTGTATGAATACATACTATCCAGCCATTTTAACTTCCACTGTGCTCTCAATGAAACTGTTTTTTCTGTTTGTTCTTCATTGCTTCCAAACTTTGATGCCTTCTCATTTTTCCCTTCTATGAAAATCCTTCTTATCTGCCTTGAGCCAATAAATCACCTCTTTAAAATATATCCCAGCCCAGTTATATTAATCTCTTCTAGGAACATTCAGAACATATTATTTTTTTATAACACTATTACTTCAGCTTTTTAAAATGGGTATCTGGTGTTTGATTGATTGATTTTTCTTCTTTTTCAATTATAGGTTATTTGGGTATAGCACCAAACATTGACCCTTGCATATAGTAATATCTTTTCATATTTTTTATTATGTGACCAGTAAAAAATACGGGTCTAAAATATGCATTCTAAAATTATTCATGTTTCAATCTGTTAAACATCTGTATTTTTAGAAATACCATAATCTTTATTGTTATAACTTTAACAAAAAGCTTCAAATAAAAATAGTATTTGCAGTGAACATACAATTTTAGGCTATCTACCAATAATGCAGCAAAAATGGATGCACAAATAAGTAAGGAAAAGTATACAGTAGATTGAAATGTTCTATCATACATATAATGAAATGTGTGGCCCATTTGAGGATTTTGCATCAGAGTATAACACTTTTATGTGCATTTCCAGGATAAATAGCAAGATATTTATTCATTTTAGTTCTGATTAGTAGTAGTAAAGCTACTTCAGTGACTTAAACCAGTATTTCCATACAAAAAATAAAGAAAATGATAAAACAGGTAAGAAAGATATTTTTAAAAGGACATCAAAATAAAGCAACTCAAAATTCAAATAGCTCTCATAATAAAATGCTTGTTAAATGGCAATGAATTAGAAAGGAGGCATTCACTTTGAAATATGTAAACATTTAGAAATTGCAATTGACCTTTAAGCAATAAAATTCATTTTTTATAATCTAGAGATTTTGTCAAAATATATTTTTGAAATTATCTACTATGAATATGCTTATTCTGATATTCAAAAGAAGTTTAGATAAATAACCAAGTAACATTTGATATTATATCAGTTAACTACAACAAGATTATGTTACCATATGTATAAGGTTATTCTTCAAGGACTATATTTTATGGTTGTTTCTACTTCTTTTTTGTCAGGAATGTTATATGCATCATGTTAAATCTTATCAACTTCTAGAGTCTCAACTTTCAAAAAATTAATTAGTGGTTTTTTTTTTTTTTTTTTTGAGACAGAGTCTCACTCCATTACCAGGCCCTAGGCTGGAGTGCAGTGGCGCGACCTCGGCTCACTGCAACCTCCGCCGCCCGGGTTCAAGCAATTCTCCTGCCTCAGCCTCCCGAGTAGCTGGGACTACAGGCGTGCGCCACCTCGCCCAGCTAATTATTTTGTATTTTTAGTAGAGACGGGGTTTCACACCATGTTGGCTGGGATGGTCCCGATCTCCTGACCTCGTGATCCGCCCGCCTCGGCCTCCCAAAGTGCTGGGATTACAGGCGTGAGCCACCCACCGCGCCCGGCCAATTAGTGTGTTTTTCATACAATAAATATATCAAGAAGAACTGATTCAACAAATATTCATCATAAAATTTAATCTAAAATGAGATGATATCCAATATTTGAATCGTGTTAAATCTTATATTTTTCAATTTCAACCTCTCTACAGAAAGAGTGGGAAAAGTTATGAACTCACACTTGACAAAAGGGAGGTTTTATATCCATACAATAATTTCAACAATTCAACACACACAACAAAAAAGAGTTTTGGGTATGAAACCTAGAGAGGAAGGCATTAAAACCCAGATAGATTGCTGAAGTGTTTACAATCAAGATGAGAGCAGACTCATAGGGAGACTCTTGAGTACAGAGTTATGAGGCAAAAGTTACGAGAAGTAGGACAGAAATGAGAGTGAGTAATTGAAGGTGAACTGAATAAAGCCATCTCTTTAATTTTCCCTTATTCTTTTAACCTCAAGCTCACAAACATCTAATAACAATTTCTAAAAATAATTCATCAGGCTACCTCAGAAGGGTCACCACTCCCATTGGTTGCGGGTACCCTACGATTCAAGGCTTCTTGTACAGGCTTTTATTTGTCCACACAACATAAAGTGAAGTCTTCTGATTGGTATTGCCTACTTTGTGGCACAGACATATCTACAATTCAGTGGAAAAGCATTGCCTTTTGAAATAAAAAGTGCTGTATCAGTTGGATATCTATAAGTAGAACTAAAACAAAAACAAAACCAGAAACCATGACCCCAATATTAAACCACACATGTAAATAAATACTTTGAGATTAATGAAAGACCAATGTGAATGCTAAAATAATAATGCTAATAGAAAGAAAAGAAAGGGGATTGTCTTCAAAAATTTGTTTCTTCAATGGAACATAAAAATCACTAATTATAAAATAGATCAACATATTGGGCTTTATTGCAATTAGTTTTGTTAGTCAAACAATTTAGAGTATGAAATTATAAGCAATGCAGTAAAGTATGTGTAATAGGAATATCCAACCAAAGTCACACTAAGAATATTTATTATTTTTTTGCTATCTATCCTTATGCAAAAACCATATTGTCTTAATTGTTGTATCTTTATATTGTCTCGATATCTTATCTCATGATTTCTCATTTGTTATTGTTTAAGACTATTGGACTACTATAGTAACTTTGCATTTTTCACGTAAATTTCAGAATTAACTTGTTTATTTCCAAAACAACAACAAAAAAAACACTCTGAGCTTCTTCTTAAACTTATATTGACTCCACATAACAATTTGAGATGAGTTGGTATCTTGCAACTAAGGGTGGTTGTAGTGGAAAAGAATCTTAGAATGATTTTTTTTTTGGTAATAATTCTAGAGCTTCCATAATTGGTCATCTAATCTCAATAGATTTAAAGACACTAGTAACTATTTCCAGTAGCAAAAAAAAAAAAAAAAAAAAAAAAAAAAAAAAAAAAAAAAAAAAAAAAAAAAAAAAAAAAAAAAAAAAAAAAAAAAAAAAAAAAAAAAAAAAAAAAAAAAAAAAAAAAAAAAAGAAGAGCATTTGCAATACATGATATGATTTGGTAATAAAGATGTGCAATATATCACAAGTGGATACTCTAATCAGATTTATAAGGAAATTCAACCTTTATACTACCTATAGACCTGAGCTGCAACATCAACTCCTTCTGAATCTCCAGCCTGCCAGTCTGTTCTGCAGATTTTGAAATTGTCAGACTTTACAATCATATGAGCCAATTCCTTAAAATAAAAGGCTTTCTGTCTCTCTCTTTCTCTCTCTCTCTCTCTCTCTCTGTGTGTGTGTGTGTATACATATGTATATACACATATGTATGCACAGCTATATATAAAACATATATACTAGTGTATATGAATATGTGTGTGTGCAGGTGTGTGTATTCTGTGTCAATGTAGAACCCTGAATAATATCCGAGTTGAATCATACAACCTATAAAAATATAAATACAATATCCTTCCATTTTATAGGCCTTCTTTATTTTTTCTAAAGTATTTTAAAATTTCAATGTAGAGATGTAGTGCATCTTACTAGATTTTTCTTAAGTTTTACTTTCTAATTATTAGCTGTTAAAATAAAGAAACTTAAATGTTTTTTTTAATATTGCCTGGGGACTTTGCTAAAGTCCTTATTCACTTACTACCTTTTATGTATTACTTTTAAAAGTTTGTAGATTTGTTTGCATTATTCTATTACAAAATCATGTTATTTGTAATTAATGTAAATATCTATTCTTTTGTAGTCATTTTTATACATTTTTTTGTGCTTTAATGACACTTCAGTATAATTTGAAGTAACTATAATTAATATTTGAATTGTTCATGAATTAAATGGGACAGTGTTCAATATAGCACAATTAAGTATGATGTTGGCTATGGTTACTTTTATATGTATACTCTTTATTAAATTAATAATGTTTCCATTTGGCATCACACTACCTGACTTCAAACTATACTGCAAGGCTATAGTAAACAAAGCAGCATGGTACTGGTACCAAAACAGATACATTGATCAATGGAACAGAACAGAGGCCTCAGAAATAACACCACACATCTACAACCATCTGATCTTTGACAAACCCAACAAAAATAAGCAATGGAGAAAGGATCTTTTATTTAATAAATAGTGCTGGGAAAACCAGCTAGCCATATGCAGGAAACTGAAACTGGACCACTTTCTTACACCTTATACATAAATTAACTCAAGAAGGATTAAAGACTTAAACATAAGACTTAAAATCATAAAATAAAATAAAATAAAATAAAAAAAAACCTAGAAGAAAACCTGGGCAGTATCATTCAGGACATAGGCATGGGCAAAGACTTCATAACTAAAACACAAAAAGCAATGGTACCAAAAACCAAAATTGACAAATGAGATCTGATTAAACTAAAATGCTTCTGCACAGCAAAAGAAACTATCATCAGAGTGAACAGACAACGTGCAGAATGGCAGAACATTTTTGCAATCTATCTGACAAAGGGCTTATATTCAGAATCTACACAGAACTTAAAGAAATTTACAAGAAAAGAAACAAACAATTCCATCAAAAAGTGAGCAAAGGACATGGACAGACACTTCACCCACCAAGTTAAGGAATTGGTTGTCTTCAGGAAAATTGTGAAATTTATGAGATATAATGAAGTTGCACATCATATTTTCTCACCAGCTTTTTAACACGTAAGAATCCATATTGCTGGCTTTGTCTCATTCCTAATATTAATAGTTTGTGTTTTCTTTTTTTATCTTGAGCAATTTTCTAATGTTTTCTCATTTATCATTTTCCAATAGACCAACTTTTGCTTTTTACATTTTTCTTCCTGTTTTATTCATCTTACTTTCTTGGATTTAAATATGCTGTTTTACTTTAGCGTCTTTTTACTTATTTTATATCTATTCTCATTTCCAATGCAGGTATCAATGCTCTAAATTTACCTATGAATACTCTTTACCTTGATAAACATTATTATTGCTATCAAATTCAAATTATTTTGTAATTTTCATTGCAAATCCTTTTTCATGCATTCATTGTTTAGGGTTCCAGGAACAAAAACTAGTAAATGATTATTAAACAATGTTTGCACTTTGTATATATGCACACACCCACATACACATAAACCCACACATAAACACATACATGCACACACATTAAAACACAGTGCTCTATGCTTAAGATTTTCCAATTTTAGGACATATCCAGGTTTAGTGTTATAGAATAAACAAATATATAAATATATATGTTTATATTTATACTTGCATTGTAGAAAAATATATACATTGAGTATATAGGAAAATAGATATCAAAAAATTCTCATATTAACAATCATTAATAACTCTTAGTACATATTTTGCATGGGAAGAAGTATTTTTTCCCATTAAAAAATGTATTTATTTACTTTTTCGTTATTTTTATTTTTAGAGACATGGTCTTGCTCTGTTATCCAGGCTAAAGTACATTGGTATAAATACAGCTCACTGTAACCTTGAACTCCTGGGCATCAGCAATCTTCCAGTCTAAGCCTCTTTAGCAGCTAAGACTTCAGGCCTGGGACACCTCATTTGGCTAGTTTATTTTTATTCTTTGTAGAGACAGGGTCTCACTATGTGACCTAGGCTAGTTTCAAACTCCTGGCCTCAAGCAGTCCTGCTGCCCCAGCTTCCCAAAGTGCTGTGATTACAGTCGCGAGCCACCACACTCAACTTTTTCCACTGGTTTTAAAATAATATAGAAACAAACACTAGAAATGGTTTTAGTGTCTTAAATTAATAAAAACCTTGATAATTAAGAAATTTAAAATGTTATTTTTTATCACTGATTGGAATTATCAATCACTTTTGCTATATTAAGAAATTTAAGTTGATTTCTCCTCTCCGCTACATTTATTTTCTGCATATTTAGAGATCAGAACTGATTGACAGGTGTGTAAGTACACTGACAAACACTGTGATCTTTGTGGAATAAGTTTCTGAAACCCAGGGGGTATGACTATGCAAATACTAGCAGATGGCTGTGTAACTGTAAATGTGATTGTTTCACTAAAGCTTGATACAATAATACATTTAATTAATTTTAAATATATTAATGTTTTCTAGAAAATTTATATTAAGAAAAGCTTTATCTATCACAGAATTCTTCTTACCCTTTAGTCGAACTAATGGACATTCTGAAATCTTGGCAGAACATTATATAGTTGAAGATTTCAATCTCTGAAAGGATTACAGGGCAGATGGCAATGTAAAGGAACTACTCAACTATCTGAGTGCTATGTTTATGTAGCCATCTGCTGGGTGTTCATTCCCCTGGGTTTCAAAATTTACTTGGAGGCTAGAAAGTGTGTCTACAGATTCAAGTTATTCAAGGATCCAAGCACTATATATTTATACATATCTATAAAATGAATATATAAAAATTATTCTGTTATGTATCTTTTTCCCATTTTTAAATGGTTTAATAGACATTTTGCTAAATATTTTAAATAGGTATATCTCCAATGTCTCATTTTTCAAATGAAAAACTTGAGCTAGAAGCCACTGATATTTAACCTTAGTCTAGTTAACTTTTCTGTGATGTATTTAAAATTATAGTTGGAATAGTAAAGCCTTATAGATGACCATTATTATTACATACATATTTTGTAAATGAATATATTTACATAATAAAATAAAATACACTAAAAAGTTAAACCAAGAGGTGTTAGAAACAATTAAAAATTGTGTTTATTAATTTTTTATATTTTTGTAATTTTATCTCCTTTTCTTATTGAGCAATATCCAAATTATCAACTATGCTTTTCACTATGACATTATTTATACTGAAAAATATTTATTTAAGTACACATATTCAGAGAAATAAAAAAATCCTTTATTTTTCGTTCTCCTTTGTACTAAATTCATACTCAAAGCTATCTGTGACTCTTGTTAAAGTTCGCAGATTTTTAATTATGATAATTAACAGTTATTTGTTATCACTATATTGAGATTTTAATATATGATGTTGCATCCTTTACCATTGAGAATCTGGTGCTATTAACGTAAGATTGGTAAGTTATTTTAAATTATACAAATTGCTTTAAAAGTATTATAACTCAAAATATTGTTTAAAGCAAAACAGGGTTTTGTAGACTATACTGTATTTTAAGACAGACATTTTCAACAACAATGAACATCAAGAACAACAAACGCTCACTGAAGAAAGTACATGTGCTCTGTGATGCTCATGATGATAATCCCTCCAGCTTTCAATTTAGTGGTCAGTTGAGATATCCAGAGAATCACCCATGCCTTACTTATTTCCATGGCACATTTGAGATGAGTTTTAGGTAGGGTTTTCCTGAATGAAATGAACACTTAACTATTAATAACTGATATAAAACAGCTAGTTTATGGATTGCAACGTTAGCCTGCTTGTCTCTAAGGTAAACTGAGTAATACCATAGCAGAAAATTTTTACTTCGATACTTTGTATTAACAATTCTTGATGTATGCAATGTCTAAGTCTATTTTCTGATAGAAAATCATCTTACTGAAACTTCTGGAATGCTTTCACAAATTTTCTTTTCAGGGTAAGGATATTTCTGAGGATCCAAATCCTCTAGCTTAGCCATTTTGCCAAATAATTAACCTCTTCTGATCTTTGGTAAATAATTAGTTCCACTTAGTAGCTTGGGGAATCTAAAAAGGATTTGTCTTAATATTAAGCTGTCTGATTCATAACATAATATAGCTGGGGGAAATAGAATTGTTTATGTGCCATGGTGATTGGGTGTGGGGGACAGTAAATATGTTAACAGGTAGCAAACATTAATGGTTTTCTTTATTCCAGCTGTACTTGAAATGCAGGAAATAGATGTGCTTTAAAATAAATTCTCTTATTGTTTATTAAGGTGTGAAGTAAGGAAGACAAGTAGTTATTATTTTAAATTAGATACCTGATGTATCAATGTAGAAAATTCCACTGCTTTTTGGCATTCTTTCATTAACACATTTAATCAGGGTTGCAGAAATATTCAGAAATATTTTCCAGAAAATTTGTTTTTTTTTATCACATAGAAGCTTCAGTGTGTTTCAAATGTCTCTGTAAGACATTTATATGATTTATTTATAGATATACCCTAAGTCAACTCAAGAGACTTACTTGTTCAATTATTATGCTGGGAAGGTGGAACTAGAAATTTTCAGTATTTAATCTAAGCTAGTTTTCAGGCCATTGCATTTAAATGTTTAAGAGTGCATTTTGAAAATGATTATTTTAGAGATTTATATTTCTATTCATTTATAATAAATAATAAAATAATGTATAAGGGAGGATTAAGCCAGAAAAGTTCCATATGTTACCTTATTTGTTTACTTTTTAATTTATTTGACAACTAGGGTTGATTTTTTTTTTAGCAACTCCAAATTTGTTATAATTTACTCAGGTAATGGCTACATTATATTTTATATAATAATAATATTAATAACATGTTGGTATTTTAATATTGAATATAATATCATTAATATTAACATACCTTATTCTCCTGATTACCAATGAAACTTCTACAAATGCCCAGTCAACCAGTTTTCCAACCTTCAGTGTAAGCCTAGAAATACAGTATGTCTTTAATAAAGTATTCTGGAATTGAATTGTTTGAGACAAGTAATAAGGGAGAATTTTCCCTTAAGAATTTGAAAATTCCACAAATGTTTAAGTGATTAAATAAAAGAGAATAAACAAATAAACAAAATAAAACAGGTTTGGTTTCACAGCACAGCAATTATTGTACCTAATGTTTGGTAGAGGACATTCAAGACTCCAGGTACTCTAAGCAAGCCAAGCAAGCCATATTGTGCCAGCAGTAACCATGAGCTGGAAAGTCCCTCTGTCCTAATTCATTCCACTTATTCCCACCAACTGTTGAAATGCTCAGGGACCCTACAGAGATCTCTTCAAGTTATTATTATTATTATTATTATTATTATATTGTAATTTTTAAGCTTATCTGAATATGATGATTCCTGAGTATCAAAGTAACTGTTATAATTGAAAGATGATGTTCTGGATATGCATCTTTTGTGTGAAGGCAAATAAGACAAAGGATGTAAGTTATTTAGTGCCATAAACACCAGACCCTACCTCATTAGTTTCCAGTACTCCATTTGAGGAAGAAACAGGACTCAGGATGGAAGTAAATTACCAATTCATTAACAATCTTAATTCAATATTAAAATAGAAAGAAATGACTATATATTGTGTACATATTCCTAGAACTTAGTGCCTGATGGTTTGCTATTAATTTGGAATTTGAATTCTTGTATAAGCATTTTATACTTATTCTTTTAACCAAAAATATATATTAAGGAAGAAAATACATGTCTATGCCTTTTAAATGATCTGATTAAATTTATTCTGTATTCGTGAATTTCTTATGTTTTCTTTTTGTGTTATTCATCTGAAATGTATACAGTAGTATATGCTTTTCCAAGGCGATTTAAAAACCAGAACTGTTTATAATTCTATCATGTGAATTTCACTATTATCAAATGCCCATTTATAGAAATTTCTTTTCAGAGATAATTGAACCTAAATCTGATATCTGACATTTTCATTTCTGAGATGATATAACCTTTATCCTTTACACTAAGGTAGGTTGAAGGTGATATATATGACAGCCTTTTTTCTTATCTTAGATAAAATAGAAAAGTACAAGTTCAATTTCAAGGTGGTCGTGTATTAAAGAATATTACACTCTGTTGGGGAGCAGAGAAATTAGTTATTGAATACAATACAAAAAGGCCCATCTGGCTTTGTTTTATTTTGATGCACATGTTAAAATGTGGAAGTTTTACTAAAAGTAGATTGTATAAAATAAATTTTAGCTACAGATAAACTAAAATTATTATTTTTAAAATCTTTACTAACAGAGGTAATTCCAGGTTTGGGGATATTCCCTTTAAAAAATAATGAAGAATTTAAGTTATGAAATTAAATATGAGTGTGACTATTTGAAATGAAATGATGTATCATGATAAATTATAAATTTTTTAAAGTTTTATAAATACCATGAACCTCATGAAATCCATAAAAATAATATATCTGTTTTACTTAATGGCTTTACATATTTTTAAAATTTTTATTTTGCTATTTAAATTAAATGTTATTAGATGTATTATTTTTGAGTAGAGGAAAAAACGAATAGTTTACATCATCATCCAGCATAGTTGATCAAAATATGTTTTTTCTTAGTAAAACAGAAATTTTCTTAACTAGTACTTTATTAGTAATTGAATATAAATTGCTAAGATGCATACAAATTTGAAAAATATTCTATGAAGTTGTTTTCATATGTGTGATTTGTAAAATTTTCTGTAGCCTACTTTTTGACTTCTTCTATTTAAAGCCTCACTGCTCTTTCTCGACCTTCTGTCTTTATTCCTGTGTAGTAACATCACCCATTTTATACTTTGCTGAGTAGTAAAGACTGACTTGTTCCAAATCCATCCTGTATAGGTTCAACTTCGAGGAAAGGGAACAGTTTCTTGTAGTGCTCCAAGAAAACCATCTAGTCCTTGTCAACCACGACACATGAATGCTGGTACTTCCATCTCGCACTTTATATCCAATTGCCCCAGAAGATGGAGAGATATAGCGAATCCTACTACTGCTTTGTTGGGTTGTCCACAAGGCTTCAACACCTGAGCACAACAGGGGAAGGGTGGTGCTTTTGCCAACCACAACAGTGAGCTGCCAGGACAGCGGTCAGATCATATTGTTCTTATACCCTTAGCCTGCTCTTAACAGGTAGAATGGCCATGAATCCTGGGACTAATGTCTGATTTGCTGGATTTTTATGGTAAACTCAAGAGGAGGTCACCTCCTACTTATTCTATGTCCATAATTTTCTTTAGCCAACACCACTCCAGGTGACCAGGTGTTTCTGTGTGCTGCTTGACCATCTGTCCTTATTTGCACAACATTCAGTGAGCAACTAATAATAAAGAACACGCTTTGTTACAGTAGAGTTGATTATTCAACAAATTATGAAAGATATGTTGTTCATTTTTCATGTCTTCTTTGTGGATCTTGCCCATTATTTGAACATTGTCCTGGGTGGCTTGAAAATAGGGCCAGTTCTTCAAAATTAGTAGTAAATCACAGTTTTGCATACAAAATAAACTTTGTTTTATGAAGAGTACATTATTTTTATAAAAAGTATTATAATCTGAAATAATTGTTAGGTAACTTTTCTAAGTAAATATTGACTCCTGAATGAACTGTTTCAACCAGGGAAGTGATTCAAATATTATTACTTATTGGGAACCCATGATAGATACAGTACTTATAAACAAATTTCCTGCTTTCTTGAACTTAAATTTACTGCAGGGATACAGAAATTAAACAAATACACAATATATTTTGATGTAAAGATAAATGAACAAGGAAAAGGAAAATAGGTTAGACAAGTTAGTGAAGTTTTTATGAAGTGAGGATAATATTGAAGGTAACTTTCATGTTTCAGGGTGAATGATCAAACAGTAAATATGAAATTAACAGTTCTAGTTAAAGTTGCTAGTTTTTCCACTGGCAAAGACAGTGTTTCATGAAGTAAACCCTATTTCCCTAAGTTGATTTTAATTGCATATTCAAATCAGCAGCTTTCAAATATACAAAGTATTTTAGGAAAAGCATCTTTAACATTAATAATAGAAAGTATAATTGCATATATGATTTTTTACTATACTCACAGGATTTCCATATTAATTCCAAAGTAATTTTAAAAATCTGTAATCGAAAAAGTAAAAATATAAAAATAATCTTAGATGGAATTCTCAAGTCTGTAATAGAAGAGTTATGTTATTTGGTCTTTTTCTACTTTATTCCAAAATGGCTTAATGCATTCAAATAGTTTATGTATACTCTATGTCTTTCTCACATCATTAGTCTGCAGCTACTGCTGAGAAGTAGTATTACAATATCGGCTTTCAGTGAGAGGCTAGTTACACTACGGGAAACTCAAAATTTGGAAGTAGTGACAGGTGTTTCTAAAAACTCTTTTGAATTGCCATGTTTACCTACTTAGTAATGTTTTCCAAAGACAGTGCCCTTGCTTTAATAATATGTTAAAACTGGTTTTTGAAGATTAATTAGACCCATGATATCAACTGAAATACAATCTATCAAATGTCATTATCAGTAAATACTGGGAAATCAGTGTGGTAGAATAAGTTTCTAACATGCAAGAAAAAGTAGAATCTTGGGGCCCCAAAGTTGCTATGTCAAAGGGAAAGTTAAGTCTGATAGCTGAGTCACCAATAGGTTTTCATTTTGTTCCCAGATAGCTGTAGTTTCACATGCTTAATTAATCTTATGTAAAATGTAGATTTACTGGGCATGAGATAATGCATAATTGACTTTTTCTTCTGCTCCCTCTTTTCACATGTTTACTTTATCTTCTGTAATATGTAACTTTACTAGGCAGGAGACAATCCATAATTGAGCATTTCATCTACTCCAAGTTTTCACATGTAAACAATGTATATTTAATGAGGCTAATCAGAGCCTCACAAGAATGTAACCATTTGTTTCACTGCCTACCATCCCTCTCTTTTTTCTTCCCTCCTGCTAATTCTTTCTCCTTTAAACACTAAAGTTTCCGAAATCCACACTGGAAAAAGCATAGGTCACAGACACCCCTGTGATACGGTTTGGCTGCGTCCCTCATCTTGAATTCCCACATGTTATGGGAGGGACCCAGTGAGAAATAACTGAATCTTGGGGGCAGATCTTTCCCATGCTGTTCTCCTGATAGTGAATACGTTTTGTGAGATCTGATGACTTTATAAGGCAGAGTTTTCCTGCACAAGTTCTCTTTTTGCCTGCTGCCATCTATGTAAGATGTGACTTGCTCCTCATGGCCTCCTATGATGATCGTAAGGCTTCCCCAGTCATGTGGAACTGTAATTCCATTAAAGCTATTTCCTTTTTAAATGGCCCAGTCTAGGATATGTCTTTATCAGCAGCATGAAAATGGACTAATACATCTTGTGATTTGTGTTTTTTTCCCCAGGGGTGTCCTCAAACTTGGCTAAATAAACCTCTAATTGCTTAAGACCTGCTGCAGACACTTTTTGTTTTACACTAACAAGTTAAAATTGCAATTTCACAAATTAGATAGTCTGAGAAAATAGTGATACTGTTAAACTTAGTAATTTCCATAAAAAGATTTTTTTCTAAAATATGCATAGTAAAATTAAGCTTTTAGTATTATAATTCACCCACCTCAAAAAACAGGTAGTACTAATGGTTTGGATAGACTTCACTTATATGTACTTGCTTTGCTTTAGATTATTAATTTCATGTCTTTATATATCTACTATAGAAAAAGGGAAATAGTAATAATTACAGCTGAAGAAGAATAATAGTAGAAACTATCCACTTACCAAAGAGTTGTTTTCTCTAAAAGAAATGAATTTGGGCAATGTAAGGACTATCAATCTATTTAAAAGTCCCTGGAAGTAATAAAAGAAAACAACAACACAGTGAAGTCTATTGTCTTAAATAAACAGAACATAAAAACATGGCCAGGAGGTATATAGCCAAAGCCACTGATATGGTTATTACAACTGCAGTTCACATCTAAAGTCTTACTTCACCCAGAATTACAGGACTTCATTAGGCTGTTGCAACAGTAGTTGTGGCTATTGCCCTTAAAAGTAATGGCAAAAACTTATATAATGTCCAATATCAATGAAAAATTTCTAAGAAAGCAGAAGAGCTTGTAAGCACCTCAAATTTCATAATACAATATTATACAAGTAAGGGTGTTGCTACATATATAATAATTATCTGAAATTTGTGAATTTTGCAGATAACATTGTAAAATGATTCGTTTGTAAAAAGTTTAGCAGAGTCTCACAACAAGCGATGCCTACTTGTCTAAATGTAGCACTTCAGTATCTCATAAATCAAAAGATAAGCCCTCAATGTTCTGAGATCATGAGATTTGTCAAGTGAGTAACTTTAGTTAGCATTATCAACATGCATGGTCCAGAAATAACAAATTTCTGCTTAGATATTAAATGCAAAAGGGTCAGATCAACATCAACTTAGAGTTTTACAGATTCATAGATTCTCCAGATTCAACTAGAGGAACGAAAATGTTGAGGGGCTATTCAGCTCAAATTTTAATAGGATAATATCTAAGAATTCTTAGGATCTGTCATCAAGTGTGCCTGAGTACTTAACTCCAGGACAAAGAGATTTTTAAATTGATTTTGAAAATTAGAAAATTAATCATATATATTTGACCTCATAGTCTATCCATTCTTCTATATTGTTTGGTTTTTTTGCAGGAAGCATTGGCTTTTTGACCTAGACAAACTTTCTTATATTTCATCATATGGTTGTCAGAAAAAATTTGTCAGGCTCTGCAACTGTTTATTTTTCTCTCAGGCTATATTGCAGATGTCCTAATTCCCTGGGAGAATATGTATTCATTTCTCTTTTGCTATCAATCTATGTCTAACAAATGCTATATTCCTAGAAGATGCTATGCTGGGCATTTTGTGACTCTCACTTAGCATGAAACATTGTAATACACTGTTCAGGACACGATTCCTTTGCACACCCTGGAAGAAACATTATTTTCAGTTCTAAGTGTGCTGGATTCCCTAATAAAAACTTTTTTAAAGTCAACAGCAGCATGTTTAAATTAGAATAAGATAAGCTGTTTAAATGCCTAAAATGTAAGAAAAAAAAAATTGGACTTATTTGAAGAAAACCTTGAATTAAATTGAAATTTTATTTTAAGTCTTTATATTTTTAGCAAGCCAAAATTGCTTTGATTGACTAGCCTACATTTCACAATGAATACCTTAGGGACATGCATTCTTTTTTTTCTTTTTTTAAAGACGGGGTCTCACTATGTTGCCCAGGCTGGAGTGTAGTGGCTATTCACAGGGGTGATCCCACTACTGATCAGCACAGGAGTTTTGACCAGCTCCGTTTCTAACCTGTGCTGGTTCACCCCTCCTTAGGCAACCTCGTGGTCTCCCCCTCCGAGGAGGTTACCATATTGATGCCGAACTTAGTGGGGACACCCTATCGGCATAGCGCACTATAGCCCAGAACTCTTGGACTCAAGAAATCCTCCAGCCTTAGCCTCCCGAGTAGCTGGGACTACAGGCACATGCCACCATGACCGGGGCATTCTTTTATTACTTAGGAAATTTTATTTTTACTTTCTGACAGCTCGCACTCCCTTGTTTTTCACAGCTACAATTAACACTCATTTTTATTAGCAAACTTGCCCTCTTGTCAGCCTTATGTTTTACTTTTCCCATGGATATGATCTATCTTACCATAAACTGCTACAAAGACTGGCATGAAGATCCTTATAATTTGTGTCTGAATATATCGGTCAGTTGATTTATTATTATCCTATTGTACTAATGATGAAATAGATTATATGAGGACCCAAGTTAAAACAGTTTATGGCTAGCCATCCTTTCACATGATATTTTTATGAAGAGCTTCCTTTTTATGGGACCAGTCAACGTATATAAAGTGGTCTGTAATCTGGTCCTTGACTGATTATACTAGCATTCTTTCTTTTAAAAAAATCACAGACATATAATTAATATCTATTGCTTTTGAACCCCATCATTGGAAAGGTCTCTGGTCTGGTACAAAACAGAAATGACTTTAAAAAATGGTTCCAGTGATTGGACTGATGATAAAGAATAATTCAAGGACATATTCTAAATACAGTTACAAACTCCTCAAGCTCAGAATTAATGTTAGCATCGAAATTTAAATGACACATACCCCCCTCCTCAAAAGAACTCAAGCACTCTTTACAACGATTATGGGAATGATTCTTATTCAAACTCCCAGCGTCTCTACAGATAGAGTTTTCTTATTGCTCCTATTTTGCAGGTAGTTGAATTTGTTGTAGCTTGGGTGGCTAAATAAAGTAGCTCTTAGAAGTTTTTAGGAATATTTGAGGAATAATTGTATAAGGGACAACTCAGAAGTTAGTTGTTTCAAGGGTCAGAGTTTTGCCTTTCCTATACAGTCCTTATTTCTTTTTGAGGAATTGAGTAGGTCTCATTACAAAGGGACTGAAAAATAGAATGTTTCTACTACAATACAAACTTCATTAGTGTGATGTATTATTTAAACTTATTCAATAAAATGCAACATCGTATGAGACTTCTCTGAAATAAGTATCTGTGCCAAGAATCGTTTTTAGAAAAAAAAAAAAAAAGAAACAACAAAACAAAAAAAGATTTGAAACCTGTTGTCAAAGCTTGGATTTAGAAAGTTAAAGGCAGCTTCTTTGATTGGTAAAGAAAAATAGCAATTTATCTTATTGTGCTTTGAATAGTCAAGAAGGTTGGCTTACAAATAGCGGTGTTATAAATCTTAGCAACATAGTCACAGAAAATGAAAGAGATCATAAACGACTTCAATGTCATTTATATACAGTTTGTGTAACTTCTGTGAACTTTACTTAAAGATGCACAAAGCCTCTTAGATAAAGTGGCTTTTTAGTAACATTACATATTTGTATTCACCTCTTTGACAAAGAGGAGCAATCAGTGAGTATGATGAAGAGCAATTCGTATCCTGTTCTACATCAACGTTATTTTATACATATAATTCCATGAAGAAAGTGAGTAGTAAGAGGTGGAGTGTAACAATCTTGGGCTGCAATGACACTATAAGACTAGTTTATTTCAGTTTCTAATTTCAAGGAAGTTAAAACAAACTAATGTACTACCTGAGGAAAATATGTAGTAATTTGAATGCATTAATTTTAAACTGAGGCATTAGTGAAAATAGTTTAACTTTTTCCTGCCTAACTGATATGATTTGGATCTGAGTCCCCACCAAATCTCATGTTCAATTGTAATTCCTAATGTTGGAGGTGGGGCCTGATGAGAGGTGACTTAGTCTTGAGCGTGGATCCTTCACGAAAGCTTTAGCATCATACCCTTGTTGTTGTTCTCATGATAAAGTTCTTATGAGATCTGATTGCTTAAAAGTGTGTGGCACCTCTCTGTCACTCTCTTAGTCCTGACCTTGTCATGTAGATACCTGCTCCTGCTTTGCCTTCTGCCATGAGTAAAATCTCCCTGAAGCCTTCTTAGAAGCAAATTCTGCCATACTTCCTGTGCATCTTGCAGAACCATAAGCCAATTAACCTGCTTTTTTTTTAAGTATTATCCAGTCTCAGATATTTACAGCAGTGCAAGTGCTTAATACACCAACAAAGGGATCTCTACTTACATAACTTTTGAGTGAGATAAAACACGTTGGTATACTTAGAAAGTTAAAATACTTATTTTCCATAGTTTTTAAAATCATGGGTAAAGGTATATAAAAATGAATAAAATTTAACATGCAAATCAAATAATTTCTTTTCTTTTTTACTTTGGTCTCTGGGGTACATGTGCACATCCTGCATCCTGCAGAATTGTTGCATAGATATATACATGCCATGGTGGTTTGCTATTTCCATCCTCCCCACCCTCGCCTACATCAGGCATTTCTCCAGGTGTCATCCCTCCCCGCCCCCACGTCCCTCTCCTCCCCTCCCCTCCCTTCCACCCCCTCCACCTACCCCAGTGAGTGTTGTTGTCTTCCCTGTGCCCAGATATTCTCATTGTTTCTCATCTGCCTATGAGTGAAAACATGCAGTGTTTGGTTTTCTGTCCTTGTGTCAGTTTGCTGAGAATGATGGTTTCTAGATTCATCCATGTCTCTACAAAGGACACAAACTTGTCATTTTTTATGAATGCATAGTATTCCATGGTGTATATGTGCCACATTTTCTTTGTCCAGTCTATCATTTATGGGCGTTTGGGTTGGTTCCAGGTCTTTGCTATCGTAAACAGTGCCACAACGAACATATGTGTGCATGTGGCTTTAAAATGGAATGATTTATACTCCTTTGGGTATATACCCAGTAATGGGATTGCTAGGTCAAACAGAATTTCTATTTCTAGATCCTTGAGGAGTTGCCACACTGTCTTCCATAGTGGTTAAACTAATTTACACTCCCACCAACAATGTAAAAGTGTTCCTTTTTCTCCACATCCTCTCCACATTGTCTCCAGATTTTTTAATGATCACCATCTTTGTTTTGTTCTTTGATATATTCCCAAAATGTAGAACAGGCACATATTCAATATGTTTTTGTGAATAAAAGAATAAGGATGGAATGCTGAAATTACATATTTCTATACAATAAAATACTACCTGTAATGGGCTAAGTGTTATGCATGTTACACATTGTGCTTGTTTTGAGAAATACTAAAAAATAACTGTATTTTTTTAAAGAAAGAAATAACAGATGTGTAGGAAATGCAATGCCTGAGAAAACTAAACTGAAATTTCTGTTATATGAAGTCTAAAAGCCTCAAAAATATTTTGTTTAAATAAACCAACTACAACAAACTTAAGCACTTGCAAAATAGGTATAATCAACACTGCTCATTCTTTTTTTGTTAAATAAGTAATAAATATTTTACTAAATCTACTTTATTTTGAAACAGACAAGGGAGACGTCTTATTTCATTTTCAGGTTTGTTAATATCCGCAGTATCCACATGATGTATTGTGATATTAATGAACAGTTTTAAAGCATTTTGAAATGTAAAAATTTATCATTAGATTCAATATGGTGGTCATGTTTTGCTAAATTGAAATGGAAAAAACCACATATGTGTCATGAAATGATGATAAAATATCATAGGATTCTATGCAGATTTTATAAAATAATGCTTTACATTTGTTATTATAAAAAATTTTCTTGAATATTTATTTTTTTAATTATATTTTTATGAATTAAGTAAAGCAACTGTTCAAATTTATACAAGCAAATTTTATGGATTTCAGATGTCCTATGTTGAGTGAATTAATGGCTCATAATTTAGCTGTTCATTCTCACTGTGCCTCCAGATTTAGACTTGAGACCTGCTTTGGATATTGACCTTTGTTCATCTCAACACTAGAAAAGGTTTGGAAGAGCACTTGTGTGCTCCAGCTTGCTTTCATATGCCTCTGAGATCATGCTCAGGCTAGCCTGCTGAAGGATAAGAAATGCATAGATCAGAGTCCAGTTGTCCCAGTTGTCCCAGCCAATGTCAACTGACAGATCCACTGACAGCCAGATGTGTGAACAACCACAGCCAAGATTAGTTCCTAAATAACCACCTGAGATAAGTAAATGATTTATCATTGTATGCCACTCTGGTCTTGCAAGAATTGTTGTTGTTGTTGTTGTTATTTGGTTTTATGGTGTCAATGGATAATGAATATCAAAATATTCACACATAAAATGGTGGTGTTAATTTTATTTGCATGGTTCTTCCTTGTTTCAGAGATCCTCTAACCTTATGCCATTAAATCAGGAGAACAGCATTTTTCTAAAGAACTTGACAATAATTAATTCCAGCATGATTCAACTCCATTAAATTAACTTGAAAAGATCATAATAACAGAGAATTGGTAGTGTCCTTCCTGTGTCCTGACAGTGAACCAAAATTTGACCTCATCAACTATTCTATTGATATCCCAGATGAATTATCTGAAGTATTTTCCCTATGGATTTCTCTGCAGTTCGTTTTATAAGAAGTTTTAGGAATTCATTAGCAATGATTAGAGAAAAATCTGCCTATTTTCACTTACAATGTCTGACTTGATCCTAGCAGTTTATGACCCCTTAAACTTGGAATTCACTGAAAAAGGCATAAGTAAGTAAAAGCTTTATTTCTCCTTTTTTTCCCAAGGTTATAGCATATAAAAATGTGTTTTGTTACAGTATGCTAGTTCACTACAATGCCCTCCTAAAATGTATACATATCTTTTAGAGTTTCGTGGTTAAGACCATATTCTAATCTTTAATTTCAAGAAGGTATGTCAATTATTCTCAAACGGTTATGTTGAATGAAGTGGCCCAGAAACAGAATATAAATTTTATATAACATTATTGCTCTTAAAATATAACCTATGAATTTGCATACACACACACACACACACACAAACACACACACCCCTGTTCTACATAGTGTGATTTATAGGTTGTATAGATTTATAAATAAGGTTGGCTAAATAATGGCTCCCAAATATGTCTACATCACAATTTCTTGAATCAGAAAATGTTATCTTTATGGTACAAAAGGGACTTTGCAAATGTGATTAAGTTAAGGATCTTGAGAGGCAAAGATTATACACTGTTCAGGTAGACCTGATATAATCACATGACTCCTTATAAGAGAGGTGCAAGAGGAATCAGAGGCAGAGGGCAAGGTGATATAATGTCTGAAGTAGAGGTTGGAGTTCCTACCACTTTGATGATGGAAGAAGGAACCACAAACAAATACATATGGCCACAAGAAGCAGAAAATTAGCAAGAAAATAGGTTTTCTCACCAGACTTACAGGCTGGTTAGAAACTAGCCTTTCTAACACCTCAACTGGAGTTGAATAACACCAGTTTTGTACTTTCGACATTCAGTAATATAGAGAATACATTTGTATTGGTTTAAATCCTTAAGTTGGGGTAATTATTTTGTTACAGCAATAGGAAATACATGGTACTAGAGAGTTTATAAATGTATCACCTGCTGTTCTAAGGCAGTGTTTAATCTTTTGTAAATTTATTTTCAGGCCTTGTTGTCTCTGAGTCCAACATTCTCGTATTGAGTTTTCAAAAGTTTAGACTTAAAACTCATTTCTTTTTCGTATTTATATTATAAACAGATAAATGCAACTCAGCATATTCTGATATGAACTGATCAAAGATTTATAAATTTGAGTCAAATCCAAACACAGTTTTTGAAGCTGCAAATACTATTGTTTAGAGCTCTCCATAAAATAGGGTGAGAGAGAGAAGTTAGCCTCCCTAGTTCTCTGCTAGGAACCTTAAAATTTAGGTTTGTCACAGGTTATTTTAGTTGAGAGATCACTGACCTATTTATTCATTATTTTGTTCAAATTCTTTTTTTCTAAATGCAAATGTTCTATCTGTTCCATATTTGTCATGAATTTGTCATTAATTCTACAATCTTTCCTACACACTCTATGAAGCATCATTTTTAACAACTTTAATCTTTCTTCAAATTGCTCCCTTTGATTTTGCTATGCTGTTATCTAGCAAAGAAGCCTATGTTCTTCTACAACATAAAATCTTTTATTCATCTTGACCATTTCTCTACTTAATTTTTTGTTTACTAACCATAGCTAAAAGCTTTTTTTAAAACTGAATTCATAAGCTTATGTCTTTCCATATACATGTAGAGTCATTTGTATTTCACACACACACTCACAGAAGGTCCAACTTTATGTTTTCATTGTTGAGCACACTGATGTTTGGACAAAACTATGTATTCAGCAAAATATGCCTGTATTTATTTTACATTTTTTAGTAGGACATTACATTTTTATTTTCTAAATCTTAGGTCTCCTTTCTTTAACACCTATCATTGGCTTCATTTCAGAATGATTCTATTGTTTGCATCAACTTTGTGTAAATATACGAGTTTATCTCTAATAAACTATTCTGTTGGCCAAAAACCAGAAGGGACCTCCAAGAAGTCATTAGATTTTAAAGAAAAGCATTGTCATAAATTGCTTTCAAATTAAAATAAAAAGAACTTCACAGCTAATCATATGTGTTAAGGAAGGTTTTTTGGATGAATTTCCTCTACCTCAAAGCATGAAACCTCTTTGAAAGTTCATATAACAACCTATTCTCTTTGTCGTAGCCTAAAATACTTTATATGTCCATGGGAATTCTCTAAGAATTAGCTGCATGTATATAGTGAAAAAGGATTTTCAGTGCACATAACGATTAATTCAAAGTCACTGTATGAAAATGCCTTTAGGTGAAAACAAACATTGTACTTTATCTTGTGTGTAATACTCAGCATATACTCAGGATGGCCTACTTATGAACTTACTTTATATGTTGCTCCTTTAATTATCTTTTAGTACTTTGTTAATTTTCACATTCAATGAATGTAGAGAAATTTATCAGAGTTTTTCTAAAAATCTCATTAGAAATTACAAATAAGTATTTCAGATACAGATTAAAATTGAAAACAGGTATTTTATGCTTTGCAACTTTCAAATTCTTTATAACTTCTAACAAGATACTATAAAACTTTTTGTTAACAGGAGTGCCAATATCAATACGTAGTAAGTTTGATGATACAGTAGGAAAATTGTTCTTGATAAATTCCAGTTCTTAAAACAAAGACACTATGACTAATTATCTTCCCAGCTCCTGACATGTCTTGTCCCACCGAAAAAAATATTAGTCTAAAATTCATGTTTTTATGTTTAAAATAAATTATATGTAAGGTTGGCATTTTACAAAGCTTGGCATCTTCTCTTTTATGCATTAACACCCAGTAGCTTCTGGTTTTTCATTCCTCCTAGCCATTATTTTACTGAAATAGTGCAATCTGTTAAGAGCTTTGTTTACAGATTCATGGTTTGGTAAGCTAAGGTCCTTACAACAGAGAATAGCTTTCCATAAAGGCAAAGAAGAGACAGAAAATTGTAGATACACGAAGAGTCTAGTTTTTCTTGTTCCTTTTGCTGTGTTGGTGGTTATGGTTGAAGAGACATCTGGATTATTCAAAAAGGGTGAGAAGAAGATTTATGACTGGAAATAAATTCTAGAGATTACACTTCTTAGTCCTCTTCTGCTCTCCTTTGACCAAAATTCCTAGTTGATTTGATCTTGCTGGTTACCAAGCTATTATAGCTAAATGTGGGGTTAGGTGAAGTTAGAGATGAATAAACATAAGACCAATGATAACAGTGAGTTAAAGAAGCTTATATTATGGATAGAGATTATTGAGAAGGATATTTACAATTGTATTTTTCTTGTTATAGGATGTTTTTTAATTTAGCAATATACTGTTCTTCTGCCGTATTAAATAATTCTAAAATAGATACACATTCAAAAATACATCAAAATATATACTTAGACTTTTGTTATAATAATGATGTAATAATATAAATAAGTATTATAAAGTTTATGGTCCCATGGCCTTAAATCTTTAGAAGAAAGCAACTGTCTCCCTTTTCAGATACTCATGTAATCAAGCAACTTTACAAAATAAATTACGTTTTTACCTATTAAACGTTTGTGCTGAAAATTATCCTTCACTATTCATGCCAATTTGAACATCTGTTGTGCTCAGAGTTTGAGTTATACCTTCAGAATACACTAAATAGATTATTGCTTCAAAGAATACATTAAAATTATAGATCACACACAATATACACATTGAGTGATAAAGACATCCATGGGGTGAACTGTATTTACTTGTATGGGAACAGCTTATAATTTTTGGCAAATTTTAGCTATGGAAATATCCCTAAGGATGTCCTTTAAGAATATATTATTAAGACAAATTAACATGAAAAATATATGAGCTAGAAAAGTTTTATTTTAAAGTACTTCAGTTTTAAATGTTGCATAATAAATGCTGGCCTAATAATTAATACATATGTGTTCCTTTCTTCACATAGTTTTAAAAGAACAGAAATGTGTATTCACTGTACTTAACTAAAGTTGGTTGTTTAACTATTTTGATATTTTGAATAGTGTCCTAGCAACGTGACAGAAAAGAAGCAGTTTAATGTTTTAATTCAGAGCACACTCTTTGGTACCAGCCTAATTAAGTTCAAGTCCTGACACTGCCACTTTCTACCAGGATGACTTTGTAAAATTGGATAATAACATAACTTAAGCCAAAATGTATTATGTGAAGGAAATTTGATATAAAGTACCTAGAACACTGATGTACACTAAACTGTATGAAAGTGTTTGTTTTTACCTTTGCTAGTACTTTCTTTTTAGCATTTTTGTGCTAAGTTTTCAGTTTTTGTTTGTTTGTTTGTCTGGGATGGAGTCTGGCTCTATAGCCCAGGCTGGAGTACAATGGCAAGATCTCAGCTCACTGCAACCTCCACCTTCCTAGTCCCGGTTCAAGCAATTCTCCTGCTCAGCCTCCCAAGTACCTGGGATTACAGGCACGAGCCATCATGCCCAGCTAATTTTTGTATTTTTCAGTAGAGACGGGGTTTCACTATGTTGGCCGGTCTGGTATTGAACTCCTGACCTCAAGATCCACCCACCTTGGCCTCCCAACATGCTGGGATTGCAGGCGTGAGCCACCGCACCTGGCCAAGTTTTCAGTTTTATATTTAATTTTTTAAATTCACAACTTAAACCACCTCAAAATATTACCTGTATTGATGAGATGTGCTGTTAACATTAGTTTGGTAACTATTCTCAAAACTCAAGTAGTATAAATTCAGATTGTAATGTGTCACCATTGGCTCACTAGAGAGTTGTTTGAAAAGAAGAAGAGAAATACCATTGTTCATTAACCTTTGTTCATAAATGTAAACAGCAGCATCATGGTATAGCTCTGTCTGTTAAAGAACCAGGGCTGAATTATCTCTTACGTGAACAGACCCTGAATGCAAGCTTACTAATCCATTCTAACAAGGGCTCTGTCTTCATTAGTTAAAACGAAAAGGAATGAGACACAACAGCACCCACAGATCTAAGTAGCATTTATATTCTTTGTAAGAAGGGGTACTCATCACATAGCCTCTGGCCTTTCTATTTCCTATCGGACTCTGGAAGGCTCATAAACTATAGCTAATCTGCAGAAAATGAGAGAAATAGTTGTAATGAGAAAGGGAGAGGGGTGGTGATGACTGTGATTCTAACCCACCAAAATCTTTATTTATGAAAGGGGCAAGATGCCAAGGCCCGTCCTCAGCTCGTACACTTGTATAGTCTGAGTTAAATGCCATTTCTGTGAATAAGGAGAAATTTGACAATTGCATGAGAGAGAAATGCTAAATACAAAAATGAAACTGTATTTAGAATCTAAATAGTCTTAAATACTTTTATTTAAAAGACTGACAAAATAAGTTATGTATCTGAAGAAGTTTTATCTAGTTAAAAAAGAAAAACACTCCATACTGAATATATTTTAAAAGAATGGTGGAAAACAAAAATTTTTATATGCTTTGATATGTCGTTATTCATACTTCAATATATTATTTATATTATAAATTTTATGTATGAAGACAAATTTGACATGATGTATGAATATGTTTTATCTTTTAATAATAAAATACTGTATACATATCAAGTATGGAAATTGTATGAGGACTAGAGAGTTTCACTGTTTCATTCAATGCTAGAACACCAACCCTAAAATAATGAGTAACAAATGTTAGACATTTAATCAATATTTTTTAATATTTTAATATTCCACTAGTAAAATTTTGAGATTTGCTTCACAAATTATTCCCAGTGGGGTTGAGCCAGTTTCCCCTGCTAATAATTTGTTTATTAGCACCCTTTATTGATTATTCTTTCTTCGTCATCTCAAATATCATTTTATATTCTCACTTTTAGTTTCTCATATCACTCCCAGAATAGCCGGCTGCCATCAAGTCTTTCACAGAGTATCTGCTTCCTAGGGATTCCAGAGTAGGACAGGATCTTTTCCAGTTCTCATGTGACTGGCTCCTTCTTTTCCTTCTGATTTTAGCTGAATTGTTACGGTAGGGTGAACAGCATCCCCACAAGGATGCCCATGTACTGATTCCCATAATCTATGAATATGTTACCTTACATGGAATTTCCAGATATAACAATATTAAGGCTCTTGTGATAGGGAGATTATCTTGGGTTGAGCCAAAGGGACCTAATGCAATCACGATGTTAAAATTAAAACTTAGAGTTTTTTTTTCTTTTAAAATTAAGGATCTTGTGAAAAACTTAAGAATCTTGTGACAGGGAGATTATTCTGGGTTGGTCAAATCAACCTCATGTAATCACATGTTATAAGGAAAACTTTAGACAAATTCAATTTAGCAGAGGTTATTTGGGCAAAGAAGCTGATGTGGTTTGGATATTTGTTCTCTCTAAGTCTCGTGTTAAAGGCTATTCCCAATGTTGCAGGCAAAGCCTTCTGGTAGTGACTGGATCATGGGGATGCATCCCTATAAATGGCTTAGGGTCATCCCTTTGGTCATAAGCGAGTTCTTCTGATATCTGGTTCTTTAAAAGTGTGTGGCTTTAAGCCCCACATGCACCATGGCACACATATACATATGTAACAACCCTACACATTTGGCACTTGTATCCTGGAACCTAAAGTAAAATAAAAAACAATTATGAAAGAAAATTATAAAATGTCCACAAAGAAAAAAAAGTGTGTGGCTCCTCCCTACCTCCTTGCTCCTTCTCTCATCATGTGAGACTCTTGATCCCCCCCTTTGTCTTTTGCCATAATTGTAAGCTTCCTGGGGTCCTCGCCAGAAGCAGATGCTAGCACCATGCTTTCTTTAAAGCTTGCAGAACTATGAGCCAATTAAGTATTTTTTCTTTATGAATTACCCAGACTCAGGTATTTCTTTGTATTCACGTAAGAACAAACTAATACAGAAGCGTTCAGGAACAGAGCAGCATGCTGAACCAGTGGAGGTTCAGTGATCTCGGCAAGCAAGCTTGTACAGAAGCAAAGTGGAATAATCCCCCAATTGGGATCAGCTAAGCTTCTGCCTTATTTGGCCATAATGCTATCAGTTGGCTGTTTGTAATTGCCTGAAAACTAACTAATAATTATTGGCTGAAACTCAGCTATTGTACTTCTGAGTTACGTTGCAGTTGGCTATGTAAGGACTTAAGTTATGGAGGCAGATTCAAGCCACATTTAAGTTAATTTAACAACAAGGATCCTTACTAACAGTCAGATAAAATGAACATAGAAGCAGATGTCAGGGGTAAGAAAAGATGTTATTGTTGTTCAAAATTGCTGGTTTTGAAGGTGGAGGTAGGGACCACAAATGAAAGAAGAAGGAAACCTCTAGAAGCTGGAAAAGGTAAGGAAACAAATTCTTCTTAGATCCTCCTGTAGAGGAAAATAGCCCTGTAGACTCATTTTTTCGACTACTGACCACCAGATCTATAAGATCATATATTTATGTTGTGTTAAGCCATGAGTTACAGCAGCAACAGGAAACTGATATGAATATGATTTCCTCAAATTTTTTCCAAATTGCCTATTTTTGGGAAATTTCTGTTAATAGACAAATGAAAAATACATGGTTTTATTTTGTCACATACTATGTACTCCATATTAAATAAAAATCAAAGATTTCACATACCCATAATTCATTTTATTAACCCTGTACAGGGTTATTATTGAGGTAATTTACTCAATAATATGAAAAAATATTTTTTCATCTCCAACTTATGTGTTGAAATTTGGAGTATTTTTTCAATATGGTGTCCTACCACTAACCCTGAATTTTTTGTGGGAATTTGTGTATTTCAGTGGAAACCCACAGATTTTAATCCTTACTTTTTCAATCAATGAGGCTGACATATCCTTCACAGATCACAGATTTGTAACTTGTCAGGCATCCAATGATTTTCCATTTGGTTATCCAATCAAGTTGGAGAATATCATCATCGTAACAATATCTTCTCATCATAATTTCTTTATTACATGTCTCTAACCTCTTGAAAATACAACACTTCAATATGTTCTCTTCAAATATACATAAAACATCCTTTATCTCATGACTTAAAAAAAGAGACAACAGAAAAACACAACACAAAAACCATGAAACACCAAAGTAAAATGAACAATTCCTATCTGCTCATTATTATACATTCTACTATGCACAAAGCTGCCTACTTTTTCTTGAGCAGTGGCTGAAATCTGTGGTTTCTATTAAGTAGTCACATTTTGACATTTCATGCATCTGTAGTGGGAAATTCAAGTGTTTTTCAATGTACTTGTGTATATCTATCTTGACTGATTTCAGATATGGTGCTGTCAGGTATAGTTTATACTATTTTTCTTTATCCCAAATTTGTAGCTTATTTTACTATATTTGGCTTATTGCATAATCTCATGATTAACAGAAACCTCATTCTTTTTACATAATATCTCTGAAGGTCAAAGAAGACTCTGAGGGCTGGATGTGAACCAGAAAAATACATAGTACATTAGACATCTGCTTTCAGGATTAATTGCTAGAAAGCTGCCTCAGGGTTACTGCTCCTCAAACTATTAATCAATTAAGGCATACGTTCAATCATTCATTTCACAAAGATTTTTTAAATGTCTGTGATGCTGAAGACACTGTGCTAATAACTAGAATACAGCAACAAAACAAAGGATACATAGTTTTTGCAACATGAAGCTACCTAGTAAGGCGTAAATAATAAAAACTAAGAAAAACAAAAAAACACAAAAAATTAACAAGAATCAGAAAATAAATGAAATTAAAAAACTGTTTAATTGTATTAAGTGCTTAAAGAAAATGATAGTAGGAATTAAGACAGAGTAAGAGGGAAAGGTACTCTTTTATCTAGATTAAACAGTAAGAATCTCTTCAAATAAATTGACACATAAATTGAGAGTGAAAACTAAAGAAAAAAATGGATCAAGCTCAATGAAGAAAGAAGGAGGGGGCTTAAAAGGGACAAGGCATACTACATCTATTTCCTAACTTGTTTCAGTTAGGAAAATGTGAGCATATTTACAAAAGAAAAATAAGCTAGGACAAAATGTAGGAAGAATAGGAGAAGACAATGTAAGATAAAGTTTGACAGGCCATGTACAGAATTTGTAAATTTTTTCAGTTATAGATATCTGAGTTACCTCAGTGTTACAATGTGGGGTCAAAATTTAAGAAGAAAGTGAAGCAACATAATTAATGTTCTTAGAGATTAGCCATTTTGGTAATATAGATTTGATGCCAAATATTTTATAGATTTGAAAATAGCATTGATTTTGTCACTGGTATTCTTTTTTTCCATGATCTTTTATTTGATTTGTTTTATGTTGTTGCTTTTTTACATTTAAATATCACAAATACTTAGAAACTTGCATACATTTCATGTATTAAAATATTTTCAGTAATTATATCTATTTCTGAGCATTGCCTGTATCCTTCCTCAGCCTCACAAGGTAATCAATAACCTGATTTTTCTTAACAATGAAAAAACTTGGCCGGGCACGGTGGCTCACGCCTGTAATCCCAGCACTTTGGGAGGCCGAGGCGGGCGGATCACGAGGTCAAGAGATCGAGACCATCCTGGTCAACACAGTGAAACCCCATCTCTACTAAAATATAAAAATTAGCTGGGCGTGGTGGCGCGCACCTGTAGTCCCAGCTCCTTGGGAGGCTGAGGCAGGAGAATCACTTGAACCCGGGAGGCGGAGGTTGCAGTGAGCCGAGATCGCGCCACTGCACTCCAGCCTGGCGCCTGGCGACAAAGCAAGACTCTGTCTCAAAAAAAAAAAAAAAAAAAAAAAAAAAAAAAAAAAAAAAAAAAAAAAAAAAAAAAAAAAAAAAAAAAAAAAAAAAAAAAAAAAACAATGAAAAAACTTTTATTAGAATCTCTCAATGCATTTTGTTTTAACCAGCCAGACTCTAATATCTTTTCTTCCCCAGACAACTTTCTTCTGGCTCCAGGCCTCCTTACCTCCCCATTCTTTTTATTATCATCCTTTCAACAAGTTTTGGGAGACCAGGTGGCGTTTGGTTACATGAGTACATTCTTTAGTGGTGATTTCTGAGATTTTTGGTGCACCCATCACTGGAGCAGTAAATGCTGTACCCAATGTTTAGTCTTTTATCCTTCAGCCCCTTCCCACCCTTTCACCAGAGTCCCCAAAGTCTATTGTATCATTCTTATCCGTTTACATCCTGGTAGCTTAGCTCCCACTTATCAGTGAGAACATACAATGTTAAATTTTCCATTCCTGAGTTACTTCATTTAGAATATTGCTTACAATTCCATCCTGGTTTCTGTGAATGCTATTATTTAGTTCCTTTTTAGGGCTGAGTAGTATTCCCTGTGTGTGTGTGTGTGTGTGTGTGTGTGTGTGTGTGTGTGTGTTTGTAAATTTTTTATCCACTTATTGATTGATTGGTGTTGGGTTGGTTGGTTCCATAGTTTTTCAATTGTGAATTGTGCTACTATAAACATGCATATGCAAGTATCTTTTTTCTAGAAAAACTTTTTTTCCTTTGAGTGGATACTCAATAGCAGGAATGCTGGATAAATTGATAGATATATTAGTTCTTTAAGGAATCTCCACATTGTTTTCCATAGTGATATCTTATACAAAAATCAGTTCTAGATGAATCAAAGACTTTAATCTAAGATCTTAAAACATAAAAATTCCAAAAGATAATATCAGAAAATCCCTTCTAGACATTGACTTAGACAAAGACTTCGTGACCAAGAACTGACAAGCAAATGCAACAAAAGCAAAGATTGATAGATGGGACTCAATTAAATGAAAAAGTTTCAGAAGAGTAGACAGACAACCCACATACTTGGAGAAAATCTTCAGTCTACATAATGATGAAGGACTAATATCCAGAATCTGCAAGGAACTCAAACAAATCAGCAAGAAAAAAAATCTTATCAAAATGTGGACTAAGGACATGAATAGATAATTCTCAAAAGAAGATTTACAAATAGTCAACTAACATATGAAAAAATGCTCAACACCATTAAGTATCAGGGAAATGGAAATCAGCACCACAGTGTGACACCATCTTATTCCTGCAAGAATGTCCTTAATAAAAAAATAATAATAAAATTATAGATGTTGGCTTGGATGTGGTGAAAAGGGAACACATTTACACTGTTGGTGGGAATGTAAACTATTCTTGCATTCTTATTGTCAATAATAATAATAATCTAAAATTTAAAGTTGTTACTATTAATATTTTATACTACCAATAGATTTTTTGAATTTGCATGAGAATAAGTCTATTAAATTCTTTCAATTATGTTTAATTAGTTTTCTTCATAAAATGTTACCTAAACTGAAAGATGAAAGCATGAAAAACAGAATTCTCAATTAAACTGCTTCTCCTCTTAGGAAATGATGTGGCAACTCTCAGTAAAGAGATTTCTCCATAGAAATTACTTACTTTTTCTTTTTTATAACACTTTCCTTTTAAAAAGACTTAGGTACTATTTAATTATGCTTTAGTTATAAGTAATACGTTTCTTTCACAGGAAAATGGATCAGATTTTTGAATATTTTGATCATCCTGTTGGACCCCATCATATGATACTAAGCTTAAATAAATTAAAATCCATAAATAGCCTCCTTACTTGAGAAACTAACACTATCTACATCTAACACAAACACCTGTAAATAAGTAGCTATAAAAGGATAAATAGTAATAGAAACCTAGATGAATAGATGTATGCAATATAATGATATAATTTTGCCAAATATTGGATAAAGATAATGAGCATAATCCAGTTTAATATCAATAAAGAGTCTACAAAGAACTTAAACACATTACAAGTAAAAAAAATACCCTATCAAAAAGTGTGCAAATGATATGAACAGACATTTCTCAAAAGAAGACATTTATGCAGCCAACAAACATGAAAAAATGCTCATCATCACTGGTCATTAGAGAACTGCAAATCAAAACCATATTGAGATACCATCTCAAGCCAGTTAGAAAGGTGATCTTTAAAAAATTAGGCAACAACAGATGCTGGACAGGATGTGGAGAAATAGGAACACCTTTACAGTGTTTGTTGGAGTGTAAATTAGTTCATCCATTGTGGAAGACAGTGTGGCAATTCCTCAAGGATCTAGAACTAGAAATACCATTTGACCCAGCAATCCCATTACTGGGTATATACCCAAAGGATTATAAATCATTCTACTATAAAGACATATGCATACCTATGTTTATTATGGCACTGTTCACAATAGCAAAGACTTGGAACCAATCCAAATATCCATCAATGATAGACTGTATAAAGAAAATGTGGCATATATATACCACGGAATACTATGCAACCATAAAAAGAACGAGTTCATGTCCTTTGCAGGGACATGGATAAAGCTGGGAACCATCATTCTCAGCAAACAGGCACAAGAATAGGAAACCAAACACCACATGTTCTCCCTCATAGGTTGGTGTTGAACAGTGAGAACACATTGACAAAGGGTGGGGAATATCACACACTGGGGCTAGGTGGCTGGGGGGGGCTAGGAGAGAGCTAATGGGGGTGATGTTATAGGGAAGGGATAACAATAGGAGAAATACCTAATGTAGATGATGGGGTGATGGATACAGGAAACCACCATGGCACCTGTATACCTATGTAACAGACCTGCACGTTCTGCACACATACCCCAGAACTTAAAATGTATTTTTAAAAAGATTTAAAAAAAAGAAAAAGAAAACCAGACAATCAATCTTTAAAAAAATCAAAAGTCTGTCAGTAAATAATAACACAAGGGACAATACACTCTATTCAAATAGAGATATGACTTTTTTGCTACAATACACATTAGCAGTGATAATAACAGCAGCAATCACATCAGGAGGAGTAAGAGAATAAAGTGGAAAAGGAAGAGGAAAGTGGGAACAAATAGAAATAATAGCAACAGAAGTACTGTTAATTGTAGTCACAATTAAAGTAAAACGTGGGCACAAATAGAATTCTAGCCAAAAGTAATAGCTCATTGAATAGTCGCTTGGATACTACTTGGTAATATCTTTAATTCCTTCTGTTAACTTCACTTTGGTTTCATTAATCTGGATAATTCAAAATAGGTTTTTCTAAGAAGGATTGCCTTGGTCACTTGTAAATTCAGTCAGAATTATTCTCAGTGACAGCCTCAGTGGTTTTATTCAGGTTGGAGGCAATGAAGTTTAAATGAGTGATTAATTCATTAAAAATTATATCATGGAACACAGTAACAGGCCGAGTACATTTCTCTCCCATCAAACTAATTAATCTGAACTAGATTTGTCTTGTAAACACTTGAGTTATAAAATAGAATTGACTTATAGAATTAAAGCAGATGGCATTCTTGTTTGTCTAATGATCTTTATTGTGGAGTGACTCATAGATAGAGGACTATGAAACACAACTGCAACAGAACATTGCTGTGTTTAGATACAGTAATACAGAGATTTGTGTTATTTTCTAGGTACAGGTTAATAGACCCTTTTATGATAAAAATATTAGTTAACAATGAACACATATATTTTTTCCACTTTGCATTAGCTGGGAAGATGTTATATGAAAATATAGGGTTGATTATCTAAGTAAGTAGATTATATCCTTGTTTTGCAGTGTTTGTCCAAGATACTATGCACTGTTGCTCAAAGTATTAAATTCCAGATATGAAAACTAAACAAATATCTGTATAGTTATGCAGTTTTTGTGCATCATAATCTAATTCTATGTTTAGATCTCTTTGAATTGCCTGGAATTAATTTGCGAGTGCTAGTTTATCAATGTTTATATTGATTTTCATTATCAAAATGAAAGCATACTTTTCTGGCAGTTTCCTTTTCTTTCTTTTGTTCATAAAAGTCACAACACTTTAATTAAAGCTCTGTGTTAATGGGTTTAGGATCAGTTGCCACCTTAATAAATCAGAACTACCAAATCTGTTCAGTTTATTCAAACTGCAATCAATGCTAATTTCCTTTTTGTTCAGCAACTTCATTTACTTTTGTATTGGAAGTTCAATTATTTGCAATTACAGTTTCAATGTATTAAGATAAATGTGATATAGCATCTAAATTATAACTTACAAAAGCTCAATTTTTATTATTTTGTGCATTGGAACCTATTTAGAAAATAATCTTAGTAAGCATAAATGTTTTATTGCAAATATTTGTTTATTTTGCCTAGAAATTACTTTTGCAAATACATGCACACACATTCACTGACAACACACACATTGTTTTGTTTTGTTTTAATTTAGTCTATTTATGTAAAAAGGGAAAGGTGTCAGTGCACAGATGGCTATACAGAATAGGAGAAACAGTACAGTCCTAGGTGCAGGAGGGGAGGCAGGCAGGTTTCCATGGCCATGAGTAAACAGTGAAGTCCCCAGTGAAGCCCCCAGCGGCCAATGATACAACTTGAGATTGCTCTATGAAGTTCATCCACATACCCCATCTGCAGAAATTCTTTTTTTGTCTTTTAAATTGTACTTTAGTTTCTGGGGTACATGTGCAGATCATGCAGGATTGTTGCATAGGTACATACATGGCAATGTGGTTTGCTGCCTCCATCTGCCTGTCACCTACATCTGTCATTTCTCCCTATGTTATCCCTCCTGGACCTCCTACCCTTCTGCTGTCCCTCCCTTGGCCCCACCAACAGACCCCAGTGTGTGATGCTCCCCTCCATGTGCCCATGTGTTCTCATTTAAGGCCTTGTTACAGGAAATATTTAAAAGGTTGCCTAGGTATATGCATAAAGTATATTATTTGTGAGTAGCAATTGTCCTTGAATGTTTTCAATAGATTTAATGAAAAAATGAGGTTTATTTTCTTGAAAAACAACATAAGAAGATATGCTGTCCATACCTTCAAATTAATAAAATGTTTTTTTAATGTGTGCTTAATATTTTGATGAAATTTGTTAGTAAAATAATTGGCTGAAGAGATTTCTTTCATAGAGAGAATAATTTTTCAAATTATTTTTCCCTACAACTTCTCTGTATTTCTTACAGTTGTAAGAAAAAATATTTCAACCTCTTGAGATTCTGATTTAAAGCAAATATAAAATTGCAGTTTCTGCTAAGAAACTAGATCTTTGATTTGGGAAGTACAGACAATTCTGAAAGGCATACTTGAGAAGATTTTTTAAATGCTCTGATACTTTGGATTGCCCTCTAATATTTTCACATTTCTTTAAATATCTTCAAGACTGTTATACTTCTAACATTTATGAATTTAACTAAGCTTTCATATTCCATGATTCACAACTCTAACTCTACGAGATTTCTGTTTTCAGTACAATAAATGGTTAAAGTAATAAACATATGACCTCAAGGACATGTAAATACGAAGTCTCAATTTCTATTCTAATTCCTTTCTAAAAGACCTACTATATATGACATTGAATTGAAGGTCAGAGAATTAAGAAAGAAAATTACTAATAGGATATTTTTAAGAGACAAATAACATTTGGGCACTTTAGCTGCTGGTCAGCTAAAGGTTCACCAGTTAATAATCATTAATGCACTTATCTTAGAACTCTACCTTGGACTCTTTTTAAATGCAAATTAATGTAAAAATATTTGTCAGACCCTAGCTAAAGTTAAAAAAAATTACTTAGGTCTTTATTTACCTTCAAGCCAGTTTTTACACAATCTTATTTCAGAGTTTGTAAAAAGACATGAAAAACCTGAATACGAGATGGAGTTTGCAGCTGTTTGTTGTTAGTTTATTTTAAAATTTAATATTTATAAATAATTAAGACATCTGTTTTATTAATCTTAATATTTTCTGTATACAAAAAAAGCTCTGTTTTTGCCTTTTACGTTCATTTAAAATCTCTGGGAATTTAAAAAGTACTTAAGCAAAAGATAAGCTTGTTTTATTTTTAAGAAAATGCCCATTGATAATTATCTGGGAGATCATGATTACTCTTGAAAATATTCAGCAAGATAGCTGGATGTAATGTAAAGCATAAATGAAGAAAGCCCATGGTTAATTAAATTGCATTTCTGGACAAAATCGAATGTATGCCAATCAGATATGAGGTTCCTACTCTATCTCCCTGCTAAGCATTTAAGACTTAGAAAAAATAAAGGAATAAGTTGGGTTTAGCATTATTATGGATGTGAACCACATCACTAGGAGATAATACCATATTATTTTTCTGGAATGACAATGAGAACATTCACCTTAAGAGGCTCCCTTTGATGCAGTATTTAAAATCGCTAGTGAGGGATGTGTTAGGAATAAAATGAAACCACAGGTGGTGTTTTCGTTTTCAAGTCCCTGGTGCTTCAAATAGAGAGAGTGAATTAACAGATGAAATACAGAACCTGTATGACGTCTGGAATGAACTGTTCAAATATTTAATTTGCCTGTTTAGACCTTGTTATTAATAACAGAAACGCTGTATCACAATAAGGAGCAGGACTTAAAAAATTACCAGCTAGTGAATCATCATTTGCCTGCTAGTATTTTGAGTTCTGTTTTTTAGGAGGTATAAATTATCTGTTTTGTTTTGTTTTGAGAATTTACCAGTGAACCTACTTGTTTAAAATACTTTTTCTTACACTTTCTTTAGAATGTTTTATTTATTTATTTTTTTACATCCACCAAGCCCTTTTCTATACAGTACAACTTAACTATAAAAGTGATTATATTTGTTTTTGTTTTCCTCACTATATAAGCTAATGTAACACAGTAGCTAATAAGAGCCGTAGGCTTACATGGCTTTTCATAAAGTACCTCACAGTCAATAACCTATTTAGTGTGGAGGCTGACAAGGATTGTCAGTTTGATTTTCACAATACATCCGATAAAGAGCTACAGTCAAATTGCTACATTACAGATGCTTAGAAATTATTAAAGTATGTATGAATAATTGTAGGTTGATTATCTTACTGAGTAATTAGGAACACTGGTTTGCCTTTATTTTTTTCCTGTGAGATAGCAATGATACAGAATTCTAGGGAAAAATTAAAAAAAAAATCTTAAGTGAGCCAGGGAAAAAAAGACATTGTCTTTTATAAAGAAATAAAATTAATACTAGCCTAAAATACATAAACATAAGAAGTATAATAAGGAAGTTCCAGGTAACAGTTTAAAAGATTGCAAATGTCATCATTAAAAAGCATACACCTGAGGCTTGTTTTTCATAAAAAGATAACAAATTAGAGCTTTTTGTGATGAAAATTATTACAAAAAACCATTATGATTTCCTAAGACTTTGATTTTATAAACTCACAAAAATATGTCTTCTGAGACAAGGATACAGATTTCAAGGAGTATTTTTCACTAGTGATTCTGTAAAGTAATATCTGAAAACTTATGAAAGCACTACATCTTTATTAAAACATCTAAGTAATTTATAACAGCACTTGACTCTCTTTCTCTTCTGGCTCTTTCTTTGGTTCTTTGGCAAATACGTTAAACATAACATTTTAAATAATGTTTGTATTTGTTTGTTTGTTTGTTTATTTACTTTAGAGACAGAATCTCAGTCTGTTGCCCAGGCTGGAGTACAGTGGCACAATCCTAGCTCACTACAGCTTCAAACTCTTGCAGGTAAGGCATCCTTCTGCCTCAGCTTCCCAAGTAACTGGGACTGCAGGAACCAGCCACCACGCTTGGCTAATTTTATTTTATTTTTTTAAGTTTAAAGTGTGATCTCCCTATGTTGCACAGGCTAGTCTCAAACTTCTGGCCTTAAGTGATTCTCCTGCCTCAGGTTCTCAACATTTTTAATCGTTAAAAAAAATCATGTTTGTGGTTTTGAATATTTAACAATGTGGATTATTTAAATAAAAACAGGTATTATAAAATACGTGATTGCTAATTTTGTTGAATAGATGTGTTTTTAGCTCTTCTGTAAATAAAAACCATAACAGAGATCAAGTCCAGGAGAGTAGTATCAGCTACAGAAATGAGCTATTGGAACACTTGTTCTCTCTAAAAGGAGTTATCCATAACTCAGGTATAACACATTGCTGTTCTATGGAACGTGGGACCAGTGGTGTCAAATATTCGATTTTTTAAAGTGAGAATAGAAACTCAATTTCAATGTCAAGTTTTTTAAGAGTTAAATATAAGCAACAAATCCAAATGTTTTTGAACATTCTGTGCAAAGCAAGAATTTGTGGGTGAAGTCCCTATTTGGCATGCATGCCTCCAGTTTTTTATCTCAAGGTATTAGGGCAGGAGTCAAAGGAAACTGTTTTGAGTGTGTCATTCTTTTAACTAAGATTAATGTTTATGCATACAACTTGACATTTTAAAATTCTTCGTTTTGTTCAAAAGAATGTTGTTTTACTTTCTCAGAGTTGAAAAGTATTTTTTTTTCTTAAAGGCTTTATAGCCCTTGAATGGGACACTGCCAAACTATGTGAAATTGTCATAAGCTATCCATAAGATGGCTTGAGAGTTTAAAAGTGATCATACCTGTTTATTGAACACTAAAAAATATTTTTAGAAGAGTAGCATTTGAGCATGAAAATTATCTTCTATTTTATCTAAACATAATATTTGAAGTAAAATCCATAGTTCTGTTATTTAGTTAGTGGTAAGACTATTAGACCATGAATATTTATGAATTGTTATTTTGAGGTGTCCTAGTTTGAGCACTGATTATTCTATTAAGCCCTTATACTCATTCAAATTTCTCACATGCTGCTTCTATTTACTAGATGTTATCCTGGCCTCACAAGTTCTAATGAATTTTTAATTGTGAAGTGATGATATGGCTTTCTGCTAACACTCAAAAGCCATCCATCATCAAATATATTTTACAAACCGATTCCCTTAATCTCTCGATCATCTGAAGCTTACCTACTCCTTTGACAACTTACCATTTGCCTTGTTTGAAACAAAATAAAATATACATTATTTTGCTTTTGGATTCCTTCCTTATTATGGTTACTTAAATTCAATTTCTCATTTACATACAGTAACAGCTTAATTGGATTGTTATCTTAGTTTCTCCCGGGAAAATTTTTCTGCATATAAAAACTCTATGTTCTAGGCTCATCCATGTTGATCCTGCTTATTTGCAAACATATATCTGTTTATTATTCATCGAAAAACTTCTTGTTCATATTTTTGCATATTCTCATCTCTTAAGTTAATGAATTTTGCAAATTATTTAAATATATTAAAGATTCTGTCACTTTCCCAATTTAAAAAGTGCTGTTAGTCTACCTAAAAGATACCATAAGGTTAGTTATGAATATGATTTTCTCAGTTCTACATTTGAATAGTCTGCTTTATAAATTAGTATAGCCAGTAGTGAAAACTACAAGAGAATATATGTGCTGTATAACTAAGGTCAAAACTTTCTTTTTATTAGTACAGTGCATTAGATCACATGACTTTCAGATTTTTAATTTAGAACATTATTATAGAAAAAGAAAAAAGGATAATTTTAGAAAAGGTAAAAGTTGAGAAAAACATTAAAATGAGAATGGTTGCAGGGCACTGAAAGAGGCATAGTAGAGATTGCAAAATTCAATAAATTGCTCTGCATTCTGGAGTGAGATGACTTGGACTTTTAATGTAAATTTCAGTACCAATGAATACCAAGTACTTAGACATAATTTCAGTTAAAATTAATAACTTTTAATGTAATCTTTAATCCTAAAAATGTATTATTGAGTTTCAAATATATAACTAGAATATAAAGAAAATTTTCCTGTTTCTATGGATATTCAGTTAGATAGGACGCTTTAATTCAAGGACTAAACAAAAGACAGGGAATTCTCTATAGAGGAATAACTCTGAAAATAGGTACACACAGCATTAGAAAAAACAAAGAAGCAGTTTCAATCTTTTATCTTCACTCTGAATTCTTGCTTCAAAACTTAGTCGGTGGACATCTGAATTGCTGTCTTTCTTTTTTTTTTTCTTTTTTTTTTCTTTTTTTTTAAGTAATGTTTATTTATTTATTTTTTTATACTTTTTATTGCATTTTCGGTTTGGGGGTACATGTGAAGAACATGTAAGATTGTTACATAGGTACACACATGGCAGTGTGATTTGCTGCCTTCCTCCCCATCATCTATATCTGGTATTTCTCCCCATGCTGTCCCTCCCCAACTCCCCACCCCCTGCTGTCCCTCCCCTTTTTCCCCCCAAATGACTCCCGTGTGAGATGCACCCCTCTCTGTGTCCATGTGTTCTCATTGTTCAACACCCACCTATGAGTGAGAATATGCGGTGTTTGATTTTCTGTTCTTGTGTCAGTTTGCTGAGAATGATGGTTTCCAGTTTCATCCACGTCCCTACAAAGGATGCGAACTCATCGTTTTTGATGGCTGCATAATATTCCATGGTGTATATGTGCCACATTTTCCCTGTCCAGTCTATCATCGATGGGCATTTGGGTTGGTTCCGTGTCTTTGCTATTGTAAACTGTGCTGCAATGAACATTTGTGTGCATGTGTCCTTATAGTAGAATGATTTATAATCCTTTGGATATATACCCAGTAATGGGATTGCTGGGTCAAATGGAATTTCTATTTCTAGGTCCTTGAGGAATCGCCACACTGTTTTCCACAATGGTTGAACTAATTTACACTCCCACCAACAGTGTA
>PVKV010017758.1:26418-46852 GCA_004027835.1 Alouatta palliata | reverse complement strand
GATTAGGTCCCATTTGTCTATTTTGGCTTTTGTTGCTAATGCTTTTGATGTTTTGGTCATGAAGTCCTTGCCTACGCCTATGTCCTGAATGGTTTTGCCTAGATTTTCTTCTAGGGTTTTTATGGTGTTAGGTCTTATGTTTAAGTCTTTAATCCATCTGGAGTTAATTTTGGTGTAAGGTGTCAGGAAGGGGTCCAGTAGCTCCACATTCTTATCAGCATTTGGCATTGTCAGTGTTTTTGATTTTGGACATTTTAATAAGTATGTAGTGGAATCTTGTTGCTTTAATTTGCATTTCTCTGATGACATATGATATGAAGCATCTTTTTATAAGTTTAATTGCCATACCTGTATCTTCTTTAGTAAGATATCTTTCAAGATCTTTGACCCATTATTTAAAAGTGTATTGTTTTCTTATTGAGTTTTAAGAGTTCTTTACGTATTTTGAATAACAGGTAACAGCTTTATATATTTTGAATAACAGTTTCTTCTGTTTGAGATGAAGTCTTTTTTTGTCATCCAGGCTGGAGTGCAGTGGCACAATCTCAGCTCAATGCAACCTTCACCTCCCGAGTTCAAATGATTCTCCTGCCTCAGCCTCCAGCATAGCTGGGATGACAGGTGTGCACCACCACGCTCAGCTAATTTTTGAATTTTTAGTAGAGACAGGGTTTCACCATGTTGGGCAGGCTGGTCTCAAACTCCTGACCTTAGGTGATCTGCCTGCCCTGGCATCCCAAAGTACTGGGATTACAGGCGTGAGCAACTGTGTCCAGCCTGATTAACAGTCCTTTATCAAATGTATCTTTTCTAAATGTTTTCTCCCAGTCTGTCTTTTCATTCTCTTGCCATTGTCTTCTGTAGACAAAATAGAATTTTTAAAATTTTCATACAGTTTAGCTTATTAATTCTATCACTGATCATGCCCCTGGTGCTATATCTAAAAACTTATTGCCAATTCTTAAACCAGTTTTTCTTTTATGTTATCTACAAGATGTTTTATAGTTTTGTATTTTACATTTAGGTTTATGATCCATTTTGAATTAATTTTTTGTGAAGGTGATAGGTCTATATTTGGATTTCTTTTGTGTGTGTGTAGATGCCTGGTTATTCCAGTAGCATTTGTGGAAAAACCCATCTTCTCTCCACTGTAATGCTTTAGCTTCTTTTTCAAAGATTAGTTGACTATATTTATATGAATTTATTTCTGGGATGTCTATTCTATTTCATTGACCTGGGTGCCTATACTCTAACCAATACCATGCTGACTTGACTACTAAAGCTTTATAGTGAATCTTGAAGTCAGGTACTGTCAGTCCTCCAACTTTGATCTTCTTTAATGTTGTATTGAATATTCAAGGTCTTTTGTCCCTTCACATGAACTTTAAATTTGGTTTGTCAGTTTCCTCAAAATAACTTGGTGGGCTCTGATTGGAATTTTACTGTAGTTATAGATAAATTTGGGAAGAACTGACATCTTGACAATACTGAATCTTCCTATTTATGAACATGAAATATATCTTTGTTTATTTAGTTCTTCTTTGACACCAGGCATATTTTGACCATGAAAAAAATCTTATTTTATAAAGCTGTCTTACCAGTCAAGACTTAGCTTTATATCAAGAAAAAAAAATTATCATGTTTAAGCCACAATTGTTAGGTCATAAGAACTTGCAGCCAAAAACACATATGCAAAAAAATTCTAATCGATTTACTTCCACTGTACCATCTCTTAGTTATCTCTGTTACTTTCAACATTTTAACCAAGCAATTCTTTTATTTGATCATGTTCAGAGTATCTACGTTATGTGATAAAATCCATTTTTTCTAAGCAGGAGTCTAGTTTTGAACACCTTAAGAGCTATAGATGTAGTCAGATGTGAGAAAATAAATATGATGGACACTTCAATGTGTTATTCACTATAAACAGGAATAGATGTATTGTTATGTACTAATGCTCAGCTAAGGCTCCAGACTCCAGCAGGACCATCATATTAACTATGCTCCGCTAGAGAAAGGGCCCACCCATAAAATTGTAATTCTCCTAAAAAAATGCCAGGCATTTTTATGCATGCTGTGATCTAATTCAGTTCAGATGTATATGCTCAAAATTGGCACAATAAGAAAGATATCATAGCCACAGATATTTTTAATTACATGAACTTAACAGTTATGGTGAGTTATGGCCCAGTGCCATAGGGAAGGTCTTAGTCAAGAATTTAGAAAGTATATAATAATTGCAATTTTACAATTCAATGTGATAACTTAAACTAAGCTTTATGACTCTAGAACATCAAACTCAATTTAGAAATTAATGTATAGGGGGTTAATAAAGCAAAGTGACAGACTTTCATTAAAAATAAAATACCTTTATAATAATGTTATAACCATGAGAATTTTTGCAGCCTACCTACAACTGTATAATAACATATTTCTCAATGTAAAATTATATTGATCATAAAAAGGTTAAAAAATACAAAGAAAATTGTTATTGTATATATGCATTTGTTTGTGTGGGTTGTGTTTGTACAGACATTCAGACACATATTGAAAACGTCCATTGTCCTGACAATGACAATCAACTTTAGAAACATTCCCAGGTAGGGCTATCACTTCTCTTTTTTGTTGTTGTTGTTTACTCCTTTTTTTCTTTGTTTGGATTTATTTTTCTTCTTTTGGTTTATTTTAGCATATTCATAGTAAATATTGCAATAAATTATGTATGGCATTTATAATCTTTGAAATAAATCTATTCAATCCTTTATTTATCTCTGAAAATCTTTTCCTGACACAAGGGGGAAAATTAAAGCCCTGCAAAAAGAACAAACAATTTAGAATCTACAAAGAACTGTAATTATTTCTTTGTAACATAATAGAAGTTAGATATTTGACAGCTTTTTGGATGAATTCCAATTGCCAATGACAGTCTGCAGAATTGTAAACACATAGCACTTATGCAATTCCTCTGATGCCCTTTGCTCGCTAAACCACAAAGGAAGTTAATTTTTAGAATGAATGAGTCTTTAAACTATGCCTTTTAATTCAACACAAAGAGATATTTCAACACACAAAAAAAGCACACACTGGGGCAGAGGAAGTGTTTTTTGTTTTTCTTTTCATTTTCTTTTTTTACTACCAAAAATTTCTTTTTTTGATGCCATTTAGAACATCTTCGTGAGACTTTGAAATTGGTTAAAATTTGTTAGCAGGACATACAAAAGGATTAATCATTAAATGTAATAATTTATGTTCATCAAAAAATATCACTAAGAGAGCAAACATCACCCAGAGATTGAGAGAAATTGATACACAACATATATCACCAGACAAAGTGTTGTATTGAGAATAGGAAACTAGAAAAAAATACAGAAAAATGCAAACTACCCAACAGAAAAAAAATGGAAAATACTATTGAAAAGTTCATAAATATAAAAATACTATCAAACAATGCATAAACATTCTAAGAGGATACTCAGTTTATCAGTTTACCTGATAAACCACTGTGAAATACCAATACACACACACACACACACACACACACACACACACACACACACAATGTTCAAAATTAAAAAGAGAGAAAATACTAAATGCTGGCAAGAATATAGAGCAACAGGAAATTAATTATATGTGTTTTCTCTTAGTGTAAATCAACATAATCAATTTGAAAACACTGTTGGCACTATATACTAAAATTGAACTAAAATATACCCTATCACCAACAATTATCCTCATGAGTATTAATATGGATGAACTTTGACAGCACATATTCCTAAGACAAAATTTGTATTTTGAAATGGTTTTTATAGCTTAGAACTCATACATACTGCTGTATCTATGACAAAACTATAGTTTCATATCTTTATTTTATATCTAACAAGACCTACAGCAAAACTTTAAATCATGACTGAATCTTAAAAAACAAGAATACATAAAAAATGCATATGTATGTTTACTGCAAAACATATACAAGAATATTCATAGCAGCATTATTTGTAATAGACTAAAACAGAAAGCAATACTTTATTAGTCTGTTCTCATGCTGCTAATAAAGACATACCTGAGACTGGGTAATCTACAAAAGAAACAGGTTTAATTGGCTCACAGTTCAGCATGGCTGGGGAAACCTCAGGAAACTTACAGTCATAGTGTAAGAGGAAGCAAACACATCCTTCTTACATGGCAGCAGCAAGGAGATGAATGAGAGCCACGCAAAGGAGGAAACCCCTTACAAAACCATTAGATCTTGTGACAGCTTACTATCATGAGAACAGCATGGGGGAAACTGTCCCCATGATTTAATTAGCTCCCACCGTGTCACTCCCGTGACATGTGGAGATTAGAGATTATAGGAACTACAATTCAAGATTAGATTTGGGTTGGGACACAGCCAAATCATATCATTCCACCCCTGGCCCCTCCAAATCTCATTTCCTCACATTTCAAAACCAATCATGCTCTTCTAACAGTCCCCCAAGTCTTAATTCATGCCAGAATTAACTCAAAAGTCCAAATCCAAAGTTTCATCTGAGAAAAGGCAACCGCCTCCCACCTATGGTCCTGTAAAATCAAAAGTATATTAGTTACTTCCTAGATACAATGGGGTACAGACATTGAATAAATATTCTCATTCCAGATGGGAGGAATTATCCAAGATAAAGGAGCAACAGGCCCCATATAAGTCTAAAATCCAACAGGGCAATCATTAAACCTTAAAGTTCCAAAATGATCTCCTTTGACTCCATGTCTCACATTCAGGTCATGCTGATGCAAGAAGTAAGCTCTCATGGCCTTGGGCATCTCCATCCTTGTAGCTTTGCAGAATATAGCACTACTCCTTACTGCTTTCATGGACTGGCATTGAGTGTCTGCAGCTTTTCTAGGTGCATGGTGCAAGCTGTCAGTGGATCTACCATTCTATGGTCTGGAAGACAGTGGCCTCTTCTCACAGCTCTACTAGGCAGTGTTTCAGTGTGGACTTTGTGTGGGGGCTCCATTCCCTCATTTCCCTTTTACACTGCTGTAGCAGAAGTAGACCATCAGGGCTCTGCTCAGGCAGAAAACATCTGACTGGACACTCAAACATTTCTATACATCCTCTAAAATCTTGGCAGAGGTCCCCAAGTCTCAATTCCTGACTTCTGTGAACCCACAGGTTCAACATCACATGGAAGCCACCAAGGCTTGAGGCTTGCCACTGCCTGAAACTACGACCCGAGCTATTCCTTGGGCCCCTTTAGCCCGAGCTGAAATGGCTGGGACGCATGGCACCAAGTCCCTAGGCTGTACACATCAGTGAGGGGGGCCTGGTCCTCCCCAAAAAAACATTTTTTCCTCCTAGGCCTTTGGGTCTGTGATGGGAGGGACTGCCATAAAGGTCTCTGACACGCCCTGGAGACATTGTCCCCATTGTCTTGGTGATTAACATTGGGCTCCTTGTTACTTATGCAAATGTCTGTAACCAGTTTGAATTTCTCCCCAGAAAATGGGTTGCTCTTTTCTGTCATATTTTTAGGCAGCAAATTTCCAAACTTTTGTGCTCTGCTTCCTCTTGAAAGCTTTGCCACTTAGAAATTTCTTCAACAGATACCTTAAATCATCTCTCTTAAGTTTGAAGTTTCACAGATCTCTAGGGGAGGGGCAAATGCTGCCAGTATCTTTGGTATAGCAAGAGTGACTTTTACTCTAGTTCCCAACAAGTTTCTTATCACCATCTGAGACCACGTCAGCCTGGACTTTATTGTCCATCTCACTATCAGTATTTTCATCAAATCCATTCAACAAATCTCTAGGAAGTTCCAAACTTTCCCACATCTTCCTGTTTCTGAACCCTCCACACTGTTGCAGTCTCTGCATGTTACCCAGTCACTTCTACATTTTTGGGTATCTTTATAGCAGACATCCCCCTCACCACAGTATCAGTTTATGTATTAGTTCATCTTCATGCTGCAAATTAAAACATACCCAACAGTGGGTAATATACAAAGAAAAGAGGTTTAATTGACTCACAATTCATCATGGCTGGGGAAGTCTCAGGAAACTTACAACCATGGGTGAAGGGGAAGCAAACATGTCCTTCTCCTCGTGGAAGCAGCAAGAAGAAGAATGAAAGCTGAGCAAAAGGAGGAGCCCCTTATAAAACCATTAGATCTTGTGAGAACTTACTCACTAAGAGTAATAGAATAGAGAATAGAGGAAACTGCCCCAATGATTCCATTACCTTCTACTGGGTCCCTACCATGACATGTGGGATTACAGAAACTGCAATTCAAGGTGAGATTTGGGTGGGGATAGAGCCATACTTTTCAGTTAGTATGTGGTGAATGCTGCCTGACCTGGGACTCATCTTTCAAAGGAATGAATGAGGCCATTGGTGTTCTACCCTCTGTGGCTGAGCCGATACCTGTGGTGCAAGACAAAGTCTCCTTTCCTTTTTTCTTCACTTTTTCAAGCAGGAGGAGTCTTGCCTCATAGCCACAACAGCTTGGAATGTGCTGAGCCTTGCCTGAAGCCATCAGGTGTCAGCCTCACCCAAGGCCATCGACATAGTACCTCGTTATTACTGCTAGTTATTCAGGGTCCAAGGGTTTTTCAGTTAGCTGGTGATGAATCCTTCCAGGGCTGGGTCCTTCCCTTCAAGGCAGTGGGTTCCCTTCTGGCCCAGGATGTATATAGAAATGTCCAGGAGCTAAGGCTTGGAAAGGGAGCCTCAGAACTCTGACTGGTGGCTTATTTTGCTGTGCCTGAGCTGGTATCCAAGATGCAAGACAAAGTCTTCTCTTTTGTCTTCTCTTATCGAGCAAAAGGAAGGGATATCTTCTGGAGCAGTGAGATGTGCAGCCCCAGGTTGTGCCTTAGTAGGTTGTATCTCCCCCACCTCCCAAGTCCACCATCTCTGGGCCCAGTTCAGCCCTAGGATTTGACTAGGTATTACAGTATAGAAAGGCCTACACTGCCTTTCAAGTTTATTTGGGACCTCAGAAAACATTAGATTGCAGTGGCAAGGCTTAACAGAACTCAAGCTTTTATGGTTGAAATAGGCCATTCCCCTCTGGTTTAAATGCAGCCTCTCTGGATGAGCATCAGCTGAGTTTGGTCCAATTTTGTGAAATTTCTGCTGTAACAAAGGCAGCACTGAGTTTAATGCCTCACAATTGCTGTCTCTCCTTCTCTCCAGGGCACAGAAATGTTCTCCATACCACACAGCCACTGTGGGGAATTGAAGGGGGTGGTGTCAGTGATTCAAGAGTGTCAAGAGTGTTTCTCTACTTTTTCAATGCCTCTTTCAGTGATAGGAAGTTAAAACTAGATACTATGAGTGATCACCTAAGTTTTGGTTCTTACAAAGGTGAATTTCTTTGCATTTAAATGTTAAATTGGTGTTCTCGGTGGGGACGGCAACCATCAGTGGAGCTTTCTGTTCCATTTCTATAACACTTTTCTCCCCTCCCAGGTTCCAATAATTCATATCTTTAAATTCTTGTATTTAGATTTGTGTATGTGCATGACAGAGGGGGAGAGATGGATGTTGTTTTCTAACAACAATTGTTAGAAAAACATAGAATATAATGCCTCTAGTGAAAATTTTCAGGATACTATGTGATAAGATTAAATTTGATTATCAATAACTGTCTTCAATAAAATTAACTACCATCAGAGATTACTACAAACACCTCTATGGAAATAAACCAGTAAATCTAGAAGAAATAGATAAATTCCTGGATACTTAAAACCTCCCAAGAGTAAACCAGGAAGAAGTTGAATCCTTGAATAGACCAATAACAAGGTTTGAAATTCAGGCAGCAATTAACAGCCTACCAACCAAAAAATGTCCAGGACCAGATGGGTTCACAGCAGAATTCTACCAGAGGTACAAAGAGGAGCTGGTACCATTCCTTCTAGAACTATTCCAAACAATACAAAAAGAGGGAATCCTCCATAACTCATTTTATGAAACCAACATCATTCAATTTAATAGTAAATAGCTTAATTTTAATAGTACAAACTAACAGTTTAAAAACCAATAGGCAATAATCCACCGTCCATGTACTATAAATTTTGGTTGGGGTGACCTCGGAGTATAATATAACCCCCCAAAAAACATATACCAAGACCTCACCAGTCTAAGTAAATATATACACCCATTGACCCAATAACTTGATCAACGGACTAAGTTACCCTAGGGATAACAGCGCAATCCTATTTTAGAGTCCATATCGACAACAGGGTTTACGACCTCGATGTTGGAGCAAGACATCCTAATGGTGCAGCCGCTATTAAGGGTTCATTTGTTCAACGATTAAAGTCTTACGTGATCTGAGTTCAGACCGGAGAAATCCAGGTCGGTTTCTATCTATTAAATATTCCTCCCAGTACGAAAGGACAAGAGAAATAGAGCCTACTTCGCAAAGTGCCCTCACAGATTGGATGATCATTATCTCAACCTCACAAACTATCACCCCACCCCAAGAACAGGGCTCGTTAAGATGGCAGAGCCCAGTAATTGCATAAAACTTAAAACTTTATAACCAGAGGTTCAACTCCTCTTAACAACTTGTTTATAATTAACTTACTCCTGCTTGTTATTCCTGCCTTAATTGCCATAGCATTTTTAACACTCATAGAGCGAAAAGTCTTGGGCTACATACAATTTCGCAAGGGCCCTAACATGGTAGGCCCCTACGGAATACTTCAACCATTCGCCGATGCAATAAAACTCTTTACAAAAGAACCTCTACTACCCACCACATCCACTACAACCCTATATGTAATTGCCCCAACCCTAGCCCTCTCCATCGCCCTCCTTATATGAAGCCCTCTTCCCATACCATACCCTCTAATTAACTTCAACCTGGGCCTCCTATTTATATTAGCAACATCAAGCCTAGCCGTCTACTCAATCTTATGGTCCGGGTGAGCATCCAACTCAAACTACACACTAATCGGCGCATTACGAGCAGTAGCCCAAACAATCTCATACGAAGTCACCCTAGCTATTATCCTACTATCAACCCTAATAATAAGCGGCTCATTTAACTTACACTCACTTATTACAACACAAGAACACTCCTGACTTTTACTACCATCATGGCCTTTAGCAATAATATGATTTATTTCCACACTAGCAGAAACCAATCGAGCCCCCTTTGACTTAACAGAGGGCGAATCAGAACTAGTTTCAGGGTTCAACATTGAATATGCTGCAGGTTCATTCGCCCTATTCTTTATAGTAGAATATATAAATATTATTATAATAAATGCCCTAACCACCACTGTCTTCTTAGCCACACCCTACAATATAAACCTACCAGAACTCTATACAACAAACTTTATAACCAAAGCCCTCCTATTAACTATTCTATTCCTATGAGTTCGAACATCATACCCTCGATTCCGCTATGACCAACTAATACACTTTCTATGAAAAAACTTCTTACCTCTTACACTAGCACTATGTATATGATATGTCTCAATACCAACTCTAACATCCTGCATCCCACCCCAAACATAAAGAAATATGTCTGACAAAAGAGTTACTTTGATAGAGTAAATTATGGAGGTTTAAATCCCCTTATTTCTAGAATCATAGGAGTTGAACCCATGCCTGAGAACTCAAAACTCTCCGTGCTACCTACTACACCATATTCTAACTAGTAAGGTCAGCTAAATAAGCTATCGGGCCCATACCCCGAAAATGTTGGTTAAACCCCTCCCGTACTAACATCAACCCTCTAGCCCACCTCATCATCTCCCTTACCGTCTTAGCAGGAACCGTAATTACAATAACAAGTTCACACTGATTCCTAATCTGAATGGGCTTAGAATTAAACATACTAGCCATCGTATCCCTGCTAACCAAAAATATAAACCCCTGTTCTACAGAAGCAGCCACTAAATATTTTGTAACACAAGCAACCGCATACATTGAATAAATATTGCAGTTAAACTCACTATAGGCAAAATATTGAATCCATAAAATCCCACTATACCTCAGGTGACCCAATATTAAAGATACTGAAACAGAAACCATGACTGTTTCCAACTGCATAGAGAATAATTCTCAGTGATATTTCATCAACTGAATGCTTATCTCAAAAATTGGTAAACGGCTAATGCCTAAATTCTAGTCATATACTGTGCATACACAGCCTTAGAGATTTCAAGGAATCCTGCTTTCTTCGTTGATTTTTTAAACTGCATCATTTTCTTATTCGAAATTATATTTCAAAGAACATATTTGCAAATGGCAGGCATTAGAAAGTGATTTCTTAAGTCAGAAACGCTGTGGTTTGAGGATATTTATTACAATGTACCTTTGTGAGCATATGCAGACAGATGCATTAGTGTCAAGATGTGGGTTTTCAGAGTGCAGCGTTTCCCAACTTTCTCGTATATATACAAAATACAACAGGTATTAAAATTTGAAAATGTGACCCATACTTATTTAGCACTGACAAAACTGTTGTTGCTATTTATGTTTCATAATAGATTTTAAACCACTGAAGTAAAAAGTTTCTTTAATTAAAAACAGCTATAATAGACTCAAAATTATTTCAAAGATTCATGGAAAGTTCTAGAAGACAAGCTAATCATTGAAATGGTAAATATTTATAGCATTCATATATCAAAGTTCCAGGACAAGCATATATTTTCACTTTCTAAATTTGATTTGCATGGACAAAGTCTACAAAAATGTGTTTCCAGGCATTTTAATATATGTATTATGAAGCTATTCAGAACATATCAGAGACATATTCATATCTTGATTGAAAATAAAGAAAAAATATATAATAAACAAAATAGAAAGAATATGAGGGAGTATGGTAAAATACATATGACCTGGCAAATCAATAGCAATTTTTGAGCCCCAGTTTCCTAATATATTATTTTAGGAATGCAAATATCAGTGATAAACTCCTTACGGGGTTCTAACTATGAAGGCTAATGTGTCCATACAATACAAGTGCACTTGATAAACTGTAGACTGCATTAAACCTGAGATTTGAAGGCATCTGTTCAATTACATGAGCAAGCCTTCAGCCCATAAGGAAATAAACAGCTTGTGTGACATCTTCCTTGGCAACAAAATTTCTCCCCTAGGACTCTCCCTAGTGGCTCAGTTCCAGAACACTGAGCAGAACTCTATGGGAAAATGCAGAACCCAATTTGACCTGTTCCAAGGGCAGTGAGAGTCTTCGTGGCACAGCAGGCTTTTAGAGGAAAGCCTGCATTGGTGTCCTGGGGAAAGCAAAGCCATGATCCAAAGAACAATCAAGACTCCCACATGCTCCAATAACCACCACTGGGAAAGAAATGCTCATGGACCAGCTATTGAGAAGAATACACACCTCACCTCTTGCTCTGCTTTCTCTCATAAATTCTTGTGCCTATTAGTACTAATGTTTTCCCTTAGTTTTTTTTTTTTTTCTTTTTCTTTCATTTTTCTCATTTACTCTAAGTGTAGACAGCTTAACAAAACTGCAGATGTTAGCCAAAAAGGTTACTTCATTTCAGGTCCAGGGTTATAGTTTTTAAATTAATATTTACTTTGGCCCATATTTCACTTTTGTTTATATTTTTCTCTAACAATGGAAGTTGCATTTGAAAAGCATCATTTACAAAGCAGCACAGGATGCTGGCTTCCAGAAATATTGGAAATAAAACCTGACATCCACAATAATCAGATATGCCATGTGAAGGACTCTAGGACAGCCTCTCAGAGTTAATTCCTAAGAGCTTCTTTATAAAATGTATTGACATAAATGCATATTAAAAGCTGAAGTTTTTTTTTTGCTTCTCATTTTTCATAAAACTTTCTCTTTTTGAGAGACTGGCCCACAAGTGGAGCTTTATATGAAATTTAGGAAGAAGATTGAAATCTACAAGGCATTTACCTACAGAGCTTGATTATTGAGATCATTGATTTAAAAAACATTAATTTATTATAAAATATTCAAATGTGATAGAGTTCTGGAAGTTTCAGAACACCAGCTTTTTGTGTGGTGCCTACTAAAGAATGCTGACCTTGACAATAAAACAACGCATTATGGAGATTCTTCGTAACAGAGATCCTTATTTCAAAACACTCTCAAGCCTGTCAAGCAAACGTGTAAAAAGAGATTATAATCACAAAAAGCCTACAGCATTAAAATAATTAGATTGCTTTATATGTTAACTATCTGTGAAACAGACAAAAATAGTTTTCTTGATGTTATCACGGGTAACTTCATCATTTAATATTTGTTTAAAGAAACAGTTAAATTGGACCACAGAGATGTAAAAGACACATATAAAGTATTTCAAACGCTTTATTTTGCCTCGCTGTGTGGTTCTAGGCATTTTTCTAAATTTCTGCTTCTCAGCACCTCCTTTCTGACCACATCTTTGTCTAATTATCTTGATTTCTTTCCCAATTTTTTTTCCCAACCTCTTATTGGCTAATCAATTTAAGTCTACAAACATAACCTTACAGTCACCCTTGTCTACCTGGCTAACAGATGAGGTTCTCCACAGGAGTTACCAAACCCTCAGTAGAGTTCTAGATCATTTCAATGGACATTTCTTCCTTCATGTCTGCATATAAATTTGTGAAGGAAAAAACTACACACTCACAAAAATGTACTGGCTGAAATCAAAATCAGTTAATATACTATGTTACAACATTAATTTATTCATTTTGTATAAGGTTCTGGAAAATGCAACCTTAGAGGCAGGTGGGTGAAGGGCATATAAGAATACTTTGTACTATCTTTGTAACTCTTCAACAAGTGCAATATTATTTCAAAATACAAGGTTTAAAAAAGTATCAGATATTGCCATTTAACACAAATTTAATATCTGTTCTTCAAAATTCTATATATGATTTTTTCCATCAATCTCCTTAACATTTTATCACTACCATGTTAATTTTGGCTCAGGAGTGTATTCCCTTTTTTTAGATAACTTTGCTCATAATTCATATTAATCTTTAAATATGTCCCCCTTCAAACATTGTTTCTATATTTTCTTATAGGATTTACTGCCCCAATTGAAAGCATAGGAGTTACAAACATTAGGAATAAAAATTATTTTTTTCCAATCCAATTTTTTTCATTGAGAGAAAACCTTTCTCATTCTAATTACTCAGAGACTTTATCCTCCTGTTCTGAGATTTATACCTTATCTCCTCCTTTACTAATCACGTTTTGCAACAGCAAGTGTTTTCATGGATCTAAAACTATTTGTGTAGAATTACATATTTCTTAGAACTTTCTTACTAATTTTCTCAACTAATTTAATGATTATTTACATTTTTTTGTCTAGATCTATAGGGTCTGATAAAAGTAAGCAGTAGTTCCATATAGCTATTGAGCACTTGAAGTATAGCCTGTCCAAATAGAGAAGTGCTGTAAGTGTGAAATATATGCCAGATTTCAGAGACTTAGTATGAAGAATATAAAATATATCATTAATAATTTTATATTGATATTTTGAAATGATAATGTGGATATACTGAGCTAAAGTACTGAATTAAACTTAATTTTACCTATTTCTTTTTATATTTTTAATGTGGCTACTTGGATATTAAAAATTACAAATATTGTTTGCATCTTGCTTTGATGGGACAGTACTCTAGATACTTATTTTCCTGCTTCACTTTGCAACCATATTAAACAGGATTAACCATCTTTTTTCCCATCCTTACAAATTTTGGTTAGGATGCTCTGAAGTTCTTTACTCCTTTGCCCGCTTCTTTTTCTCTTACTCTACTTCATTGTCAGCCCCTGACTCCCTTCTCGCAACATCTGTCAAGATCAACTGCCTTGGATCTTTTGCACTGCAGTTGCTATATCTGCTTCCTTAAAGAGGTTGGTTTTGTTTGTTTTACTTTGTTCTTCATTCCTTAGCTGTTTGCAGGTAAAAATAGCTGTCAAATTTCTGCTGTAATTTCAGTTTAGGTCCCAAAGGATAGCCTCATCTCCAAAAATTTCCTTAGGCAATCTCCATTAGTAAATTTTGTACAAAAACCAAACTTTCAAGTACACAATTCTGACTGTGTTAACCTTCCTAACAAGTCAAGTCACCACTTGCTATTTTCCAGGGCCATGTCCTATGTGTTAACTAATTTATTTTCCCCCCTTTCACTAGAGTCTAGTCTTGAATTCTTGGAACCTACCAGATTGGACAGCTTCTTGCACAGTCCATTGTATAGAGAGGAGGGTGTTCACTACAAGTTTTTTTTTTTTTTTTGAGACAGAGTCTCATTCCGTCACCAGGCGCCAGGCTGGAGTGCAATGGTGCGACCTCGGCTCACCGCAACCTCCGCCTCCCGGGTTCGAGCAATTCTCCTGCCTCAGCCTCCCGAGTAGCTGGGACTACAGGCGCGCGCCACCACGCCCAGCTAATTTTTTTGTATTTTTAGTAGAGACGGGGTTTCACCATGTTGACTAGGATGGTCTCGATCTCTTGACCTCATGATCCGCCCGCCTCGGCCTCCCAAAGTGCTGGGATTATAGGTGTGAGCCACCGCGCCCGGCCCACTACAAGTTTTTAAAATGACTTGAACTAATCCAAAGTGATGGAGGATTTTCTTGGTGTTCATAGTGGAGGTCTTTTATTTAAGGTTTTTATTATTTCTTTTTTCTTTTCCTGATCAAATTAGAATATTTTTCTGCATTATTTTCTTAGTGATTTACATATCCAGATTATTCTTTCTAATCTTCAATGTAGTATCAAAAGGTAAATTGATAAGCCAAACTTTTTGACTAGTCTATACCTCTCTTTACAGTTTTCTAATAGTTATTTTGCATTCAAGAGATGGAATTCTGGGTTCTATTGTATGTTTTACATGAACACTAATTTTAATTATATTATTTATCATGTGATGTTTATCTTAGCTATAATCTATCTTTGCCATTATTTCTTCTTCTGTTTTCCCCCTATTTGCTTACCTGCACTTTTACCCACCTGACTGGTTATAAAAAATTGTGCAGGGTATGAGATTTTATCCTATTTGTTAACGTTTCCTGAATACTACCAGAATATACTAGATTCCTGTGTCACTTACAAAGGACTTTTACTCAGAGCTTCATTTTCATTTCCATTGGTTCTCCAGGTTCTTCAAATCCCACAGGGAAGGATGATGCTGATGATCCTAAATGATGCCTTCATGTTCAGTGGATTGCACTACAGTAGAGGAACTTTGGGCTTGGAGGATTTACTGTTGTTTTAATGAGCAGAAGTAAACCACTCTTTGTCCAGAGAGAGGTTATTTCATCCTCTGAGGTTTGCTCTAAAGAGAACGCTAAGTAAATAACATGGGTAAAGGAAAAGTTAGAGCCTTTAATTCTTAAGACACTCAACAAGAATGAGTAGGAATGTTCAGTGACCATGGCAGATGGCCTCTCCCAACAACTGAGCAGGTGTTATTGAATTTCCTATGTGTTTACCATCATGTCAACTACATGCAATGAGAAGTATAAACCTATTTGTCTTGTCCTTTATTTATTATTTTTAAATCCTTTTTAAAAAAGTCTTCTAAGTTTAGGTTTATTTTGCTCTTCTTTTTCTAGTTTCTTGAAATTTACTGTTAGATTTTTTGAGATGTTTCTTCTTTCTTGATGTAAGCATTTATTTCTATAAGCTTCCCTCTCAGGACTGCTTTTGCTATATCTTATAAGCATCAGCATGTTGTATTTCAATTTTTGTTTGTCTTAAGATGCTTTTTAATTTCTCTTTTAATTAATTCTTAGATCCATTATTTGTTCAGGATCATGTTGGTTAATTTCCACAATTTTTGAGTTTTTCAAAATTATTCCTGTTGTTGATTTCTGGTTTCATGCCACTGTGGTCAGAAAAGATATTTGATGTGATTACAGTATTCTGAAGTTTGTTAAGACTTGTTTTGTAGCCTAAATATCATCTATCTTGGAGAATGTTCTGTGTGTACTTGAGAACAATGTATATTCTGCTGCTGTTAGATGAAATGTTCTATAAATATATGTTAGGTCCATTTGATCTAAAGCAGACTTCAAGCCCAATATTTTCTTATCGTATTTGTCTAGGTAATTTGTCCAGTGTTGAAAGTGTGGTACAGAAGTCTCCTATTATTACTGTATTGCAGTCTATCTTCTCCATCAAATCTCCTAATATTTATTTTATATTTAACTACTCCAATATTAAGTTCATGTATATTTACAATTGTTAAAACTTCTTGAACTGGCCCCATCATAATTATATAATAAATATCCTGGTCTTTTTTTGTAGTTTTTGAAGGAAACTCTATTTTGTTGGATATAAATATAGTTCCCTCCACTGTCATTTCGTTTTCCTTTGAATAAAATGTCTTTTTCTACCCCTTAACTTTCAATTTATGTGTGTCCTTAGAGGTAAAGGCAGTCATTCCTGCAGCAATTAGCTGGGTTTTTAAAATTAATTCAGCCTCTTAATGTCTTTGGATTGGATAATTTTATTCATTTACAATAAAAATAATTATTCATAAGGGCTTATTATTGCCATTTTGTTCAAGGTTTTCTGGTTAATTTACAGATGCTTTGTTTTTCTCTTCTTTTGCTGCCTTCTTTGTGGTTTGACAATTTTCTATAGCAGTATGTTTAAATCCTCTATTTTTATCTTTTGTGTATCTTCTAACCGTTTTTGCTTTGTGGTTGCTGTAAGGTTTACATAAAATATCTTATACTAATAATGGGCTATTTTAGGCCAATAGCAACTTAACTTTAATCACTTGCACAAATTCTATACTTTTACTTCCCCCTCACAATTGGTTTTTGATGACATGTTTCATATCTTTTATATTTTGTGTCCCTAACAAATTATTGTAGCAGTAGTTGTTTTTAATAGTTTTTCCTTTTAACTTTCATACTACAAATATAATTGATTTTTATACCATCATTAAAATCTGAGTGTTCTAAATCTGATTATATATTCACATTTACAAGTGAGTTTTAAATTTTTCTATGTTTTTATGTTGCTACATAGCAACATTTTTGTTCAGTTTGAAGAACTCCCTTTAGCAGTTTTAGTAAGGTAGGTCTAGTGGTGATAAATTCCCACAGATTTTGCTTGCCTGAGAAGGTTATTTATCTTCCCTTTCATTTCTGAAGAACAGAATTGCTGAATATATCATTCCTGGAAGGAAATAACAAAGATCAAAGGAAATAAAAAAGAGACTAAAAAAATGAAAAAAATCAACACAATAAGTTAAAAAAAAAAAAAACTTTAACAGAAAAATTAGAGACCACTCAAACAAAATCAGAAATGAGAGACAAGACCTAACAGTAGATACAGCAGAAATACAAAGGATCTTATGAGACTATGAACAACTATACACCAAAAACTGGATAACATAGAAAAAATGATGTATTTTAGAACCATGCATCCCTACCAAGACTGAATCCTGAAAAACAGAATATCAGAACTAATAACAAGTAAAAAATTAAATAATTAATAAAAAAGTCTTATCATAGAAAAGCCCAGGGCAGGGTTTTCCAAGATGGCCGAATAGAGGCAGCTCCACAATGCATTTGTCAGCAAGAAGGATGCAGAAACTGAGCAGTCTCCACAGTTCCAAATGAGGTACCAGGTTCATTTTCTGGGTCTGGTTGGACAGTGGTAATAAAACATAGGGGGCAAGTTGAAGCAGGGCGGGGCACTGCTCCACCCAGAAGGTGCGCGGAACTGACCAGAGGATTGGGGGCTCTCCCACTCTGGGATGTCGGTTCAGATACTGCGCTTCACCCAAGCCCTCCGCAACCCATAGAACAGATCTCCACTGGGCTGAAAAGCCACCGCTAACTGCCAGATCAGGACCAAGCAGCAACTCCAGCAGTGTTGGGGTTCTCGGCACAAATCTAGGTGGAAGCACTGGCTGATGCGAAGAAAGCCCGCAGGATGGAGCTACCTGCTCCCCAGAAAGAAAGGGATATGAAAGCAGGGAATTGGGCAACATGGCTGGGAGGATCCGTGCCTAACAAAGACCAGTAGGCTGAAGCCCTCTCACTTGAGAGAATCATAACCACCACATAAGTTAGAGTGAGTCCAGGAATGATGGAGCTTGGCCAGGGGCAAGGGCAGCCACCACTGCAGAGGCAGGCCTAATCTTCCCGAGTAAAAAAAAGATGCAAAAAATCTATGCAGCAGCTCCACTGAATCTGTGGCAGCCCAGCAGTGCCTCTGCAGGCAAACAAAGGAAAGGCTGCATCCCCAAGCAGCTACCTGAAATCAAAGCTAGATAAATCCAAGAAGATGTGAAGAAACCAGTGCAAAAATGATTAAACCATCAAAGACCAGAATGCCTTACCCCACCAAGGGAACACAACCCCTCACCAGCATGGGAACAAAACAGGATGGAGAATAAATTTGATGAATTGACCAAAGCAGGCTTCAGAAGGTGGGTAATAACAAACTTCTCTGAGCTAAAGGAACATGATCTAACCCAATGCAAAGAAACCAAAAACCTGGGAAAAGGTTAGACGAAATGCTAACTAGAATAACAAGCTTAGAGAAGAACATAAATGACTTGATGGAGCTGAAAAACACGGCACAAGAACTTTGCAAAGCATATATAAGTTTCAATTGCAGAATTGATCATGCAGAAGAAAGGATATCAGATATTGAAGATCAACTCAATAAAATAAAACAAGAAGGCAAGATTAGAGAAAAAAGAGTGAAAAGAAATAAACAAAGCCTTCAAGAAACATGAGATTATGTGAAAAGACCTAATCTATGCTTGACTGGTATACTGGAAGATCACAGGGAGAACGAATCCAAGCTGGAAGACCCTCTTCAGGATATTACCTTGGAGAACTTCCCCAACCTAGTAAGGCAGGCCAACATTCAAGTCCAGGAAATACAGAGAACACCACAAAGACATTCCTCAAGAAGAGCCACCACAAGACACATAATCGTCAGATTCACCAGGGTTGAAATGAAGGAAAAAATACTAAGGCATCCAGAGAGAAAGGCCACATTACCCACAAATGGAAGCCTATCAGACTCACAGCTGATCTCTTGGCAGAAACTCTACAAACCAGAAGAGAGTCGGGGCCAATATTCAACATCCTTAAAGAAAAGAACTTTCAACCCAGAATTTCATATCCAGCCAAACTGGGCTTCATAAGTGAAGGAGAAATAAAATCCTTTACAGACAAGCAATTGCTGAGAGATTTCATCAACACAGGACCTGCCTTACAAGAGCTCCTGAAGGAAGTACTAAGCACAGAAAGGAACAACAAGTACCAGCCAATGCAGAAAAGAACCAGATGGTAAAGACCAATGATGCAATGAAGAAACTGTGCCAACAAAAGGGCAAAACATCCAACCAGTAACAAAATGGCAGGATCAAATTTATACATAACAAAATTAATGTTAAATGTAAATGGACTAAATGCCCCAATCAAAAGACACAGACTGGAAAACTGGATAAAAAGTCAAGAACCATCGGTGTGCTGCATTCAGGAACCCACCTCATGTGCAAAGACCCATACAGACTCAAAATAAAGGGATGGAAGAAGATTTACCAAGCAAATGGAGAGCAAAAAAAGCAGTGGTTGCAATCCTAGTCTCTGATAAAACGGACTTTAAACCAACAAAGATCAAAAGAGACAAAGAGGGGCATTACATAATGGTAAAAGAATCAACACAACAAGAAAAGCTAACTATCCTAGAAATGTATGCACCCAATAATGGAGCACCCAGATACATAAAGCAAGATCTTAATGACCTACAAAGAGAGTTAAACTCCCACACAATAATAGTGGGAGATGTTAACATTCCACTATCAATATTAGACAAATCAACGAGACAGAAAATCAACAAGGAGGATATCAGGATTTGAGCGCAGATCTGGACCAAGCAAACCTAATAGTCATCTACAGAACCCTCCACCCCAAATCCACAGAATATACATTCTTCTCAGCACCACATTGCACTTACTCTAAAATTGACCACATAAGTGAAAGTAATTCACTCCTCAGCAAACAGCAAAAGAAAAGAAATCCTAATAGTCTCTCAGACCACAGTGAAACCAAATTAGAACTCAGGATTGAGAAACTAACTCAGAACTGCACAACTTCATGGAAACTGAACAACTGTCTCCTGAATGTCAACTGGATAAACAATGAAATGAAGGAAGAAATAAAGATGTTCTTCGAAACCAATAAGAATGAAGATACAATGTACCAGAATCTCTGGGACACATTTAAAGTCGTGTCTAGAGAGAAATTTACAGCAATGAATGCCTGCATGAGAAACAAGGAAAAATCTAAAATCAACACTCTACCTTCAAAATTCAAAGAGCTAGAGGAGCAAGACAAAAAAAAAAAAAAAAAAAAAAAAAAAAAAAAAAAAAAAAAAAAAAAAAAAAAAAAAAAACAAAAAAAAAAAAAAAAAAAAAAAAAAAAAAAAAAAAAAAAAAAAAAAAAAAAAAAAAAAACAA
>PVKV010017758.1:0-26318 GCA_004027835.1 Alouatta palliata | reverse complement strand
ACAGACTGCTAGCCAGACTAATAAAAAAAGAAAAGAAAGAAGAATCAAACACACGCAATAAAAAAATGATAAAGGGATATCACCACCAATTCCACAGAAATACAAACTATCATCAGAGATTACTACAAACAACTCTATGCACACAAACCAATAAATCTGGAAGAAATGGATAAATTTCTAGACACTTACACTCTCCCAAGACTAAGCCAGGAAGAAGTTCAAACCCTCAATAGACCAATAACAAGAGCTGAAGTTGAGGCAGCAACCAATAACCTAACAACCAAAAAAGCCCAGGTCCAGGTAAGTTTACAGCCAAATTCTACCAGATGTACAAAGAGGAGCTGGTACCATTCCTTCTGAAATTACTCCAGACAATAGAAAAACAGGGAATGCTCCCTAATGAGACCAACATCATCCTGATACCAAAACGTGACAGGACTCAACTAAAACAGAAAACTTTAGGCCAATATCCATGATGAACATCAACACAAAAATCTTCAATAAAATACTGGCAAACTGATTGCACCAGCACATCAAAAAGCTTATTCATCACAATAAAGTAGACTTCATCCTGGGGATGCAAGACTGGTTTAACACACACAAGTCTATAAGTGTAATCCACCACGTAAACAGAACCAAAGACAAAACCAACATGATTATCTCAATAGATGCAGAGAAGGCTTTTACCAAATTCAACAGCCCTTTATGCCAAGAACTCTCAATAAACTAGGTATCTATGGAACGTATCACAAAATAATAAAAGCTATTTATGAAAAACCCACAGCCAATATCATACTGAATTGGGAAAAAACTGGAGGCATTCCCTTTGAAATCTGGCACTAGATAAGGATGCCCTCTCTCAACACTCCTATTCAATATAGTAATGGAAGTTCTAGCCAGAGAAATCAGGCAAGAAAAAGAAATAAAGCGTATTCAATTAGGAAAGGAGGAAGTCATATTGTCTCTATTTGCAGACTACATGATTGTACATTTAGAAGACCCCATTGTCTCAGCCCAAAATCTCCTGAAAATGATATACAACTTCAGCATAGTCTCAGGATACCAAATCAATGTGCAGAAATCACAAGTATTCCTATACACCAATAACAGACTAACAGAGAATCAAATCAAGAGCGAACTCCCATTCACAACTGCTACAAAGAGAATAAAATACCTAGGAATAAAACTAACAAAGGAGGCAAAGGATCTCTTCAAAGAGAACTACAAACCACTGCTCAAGGAAATAAAAGAGGACACAAATAGATGGAAAACATTCCAAGCTCATGGTTAGGAAGAATCAATATTGTGAAAATGGCCATACTGCCCATAGTAATTTATAGATTCAATGCTATCCCCATCAAGCTACCAATGACCTTCTTCACAGAACTGGAAAAAACAACCTTAAACATCATATGGAACCAAAAGAGAGCCTGCATAGCCAAGACAATCCTAAGCAAAATGAACAAAGCTGGAGGTATCACGCTATCTCACTTCAAATTATACTACAAGGCTACAGTAATCAAAACAGCATGGTACTGGTACCAAAAAAGAGACATAGACCAATGGAGCAGAACAGAGGCCTCAGAAGCAACACCACACATGTACAACCATCTGATCTTTGACAAACCTGACAAAAACAAGCAATGGGGAAAGGATTCCCAATATAAATGGTGTTGGGAAAACTGGCTAGCCATGTGCAGAAAGCGGAAACAAGACCCCTTCCTAACACCTTAAACTAAAATTAACTCCAGATGGATTAAAGATTTAAACATAAGACCTAACACCATAAAAACCCTAGAAGAAAACCTAGGCAAAACTATTCAGTACATAGACATAGACAAGGACTTCATGACTAAAACTCCAAAAGCAATGGCAACAAAGCCAAAGTAGGCAAATGGGATCTAATCAAACTTCAGAGCTTCTGTACAGCAAAAGAAACAATCATTAGAGTGAACCAGCAACCAACAGAATGGGAAAAAATTCTTGCCATCTACCCATCGGACAAAGGACTAATATTTAGAATCTACAAAGAGTTAAAACAGATTTACAAGAAAAATACAAACCAAATCTAAAGTGAGGGAAGGATATGAACAGACACTTTTCAAAAGAAAACATACATGAGGCCAACAAACATACGAAAAAAATGTTCATCATCACTGGTCATTAGAGAAATGCAAATCAAAACCACACTGAGATATCATCTCATGCCACTTAGAATGGCAATCATTTAAAAATCTGGAGATAAGAGATGCCGGAGAGGATGTGGAGAAATAGGAACACTTTTAAACTGTTGGTTGGAGTGTAAATTAGTTCAACCACTGTGGAAGACAATGTGGTGATTCCTCAAGAATCTAGAAAGAGAAATTCCATTTGACCCAGCATTCCCATTACTGAGTATATGCCCAAAGGACTATAAATTGTTATATTATAAAGACACATGCACACGTATGTTCATCTTGGCATTGTTTACAATAGCGAAGACCTGGAACCAACCCAAATGCCCATTGATGGACAAAGAAAATGTGGCATACACCATGGAATACTACACAGCCATAAAAAACGAGTTCATGTTCTTTGTAGGGTCATGGATGAATCTGGAAATCATCATTCTCAGCAAACTGACACAAGAACAAAAAATCAAACACCACATGTTCTCACTCATAGGCGAGTGTTGAAAAATTAGGACACGTGGACACAGGGAGTGGTAAATCACACACTGGGGTCAGTTGTGGGGGGCTAGGGGAGGGACAGCGGTGGCTGGGGAAGGTGGGGAGGTATAACATGGGGAGAAATGCCAGATATAGATGATGGGGGGATGGAGGCAGCAAACCACCTTACCATGTATGTACCTATGCAACAACCCTGCATGATCTGCACATGTACCCCAGAACCTAAATTACAAAAAAAAAAAAAAAAAGAAAAGAAAAGAAAAATGAAGGCCAGGGCCTGATACTTTGCTGCTAAATTCTGTCAAACATTTAAGTAAGAATTAACACCACTCTCACTACTTCTGTTTAACATAGTAATGAATGTCCTAGTCAGAACAATTATGCAAGACAAAGAAATAAAAGTAATCTGTATGAAGAAAGGAGGAAATAAAATTGTCTGTCTACTGATCATGACTCTGTAATATAGAAAACTGTAAAGACTTCACCAATACTGTTTGAACTGATAAATTTACTGAAGACACAGTTTACAAAATAAGGATAGAATAATTAGTATTTTATACACTAACAACAAAGTAGCCCCCCAATAATAACGATTCTATTTATAATAGCATTAAAAATACTTAAGACTAAATTAAACCAAAGAAGTGAAAGATCTGTACACTAAAAACTATAGAATATCAATGAAATATTTGAAGACACAAATAGATGAAAAGATATTCCATGTTCATGGATTAGATTAATATTGTCAAAATGTCCATACTACCCCAAGTGATCTACAGAGTCAATGTAATGCCTATCAAAATTCCAATGTCCTCTTTCACAGTAATCACAAATTAATCTTAAAATTTGTAGAGAGCCATAAAAGACTGAATAGTCAAAGCAATGTTGAGCAAAAAGAACAGAGGTGGGGACATCACATTCTCTGATTTTAAAATATATTATAAAGCTATTGATATAAAAATTGCATGGTACTGGCATAAAAATAGACACATCAACCAAGAAGACAGGATAGAAAGCTCGGAAATAAACCCAAGTATTTATGATCAATTGATTTTTGACAAATGTGCCAGAACACATAATGGGGAAAGGATAGTCTTTTTAATAAATGGCATTGGGAAAACTAGATGTCCACATGAAGAATGCAATTGGACCCTCATCTTACATGATTACAAAAATCAACTCAAAGTGGATAAAGATTAATACATAAGATCTGAGACTACAAATCTACTAGAAGAAAATAAACATTTCCACAACATTGATCTGGGCAATTATTTCTGGGATTAGACACCAAAAGCACATATAACAAAAGTATAAATAGACAAATAATACTACATGAAACTAAAAACTTTCTACACACCAAAGAAACAATTACCAGCATGAAGAGACAGTTCATGGATTGGGATAAAATATTTACAAACTATACATTTGATAAGGGGCTCATATACAAAATATATATGTAACTAAAACAATTCAATAGCAAGAAAAAAATAACTCAATTGAAAAATGAACAAATATGGACATTTCTAAAAATAGAAAATATAAATTACAGCAGATACATGAAACTCTTCAACATCTCTAATTATCAGGGAAATTCAAATTAAAACAACAATGAGATATTACCTGATTCCTGTCATTATGGCCATTATCAAAAAGAAAAATGACAACATGTGTTGGTGAGGACGTGGAGAAAAGGGAACCCTTGTACATTGCTGGTGGGAAGGTGAATTAGTACACCCACTATGGAAAGCTGTATTGAGTTTCCTCAAGAAACAAAAAATAGAACTACCATATGATGCAGCAATTCCACTTCTGTGTATATATCCAAAGTGACTGAAATCAATATTGCAAACAGGTATCTGCACTCCCACATTCATTTCAGGATTATTCACAATAGCCAAGATATAGAATCAATAGAAGTGTCCATCAACAGATGAATAGATAAAGAAAATGTTGTATACATACACAATGAAATACAATATTGCCTTAAGAAGGTAAGAAATTCTGTCATATGTAATAACATAGATGGAACTGGAGGACATTATGCTAAGTGAAATCAGTCAGACAAAGAAAGACAAATACCATATGACCTCACTTATGTGTGGAATCTAGAAAACTTCAACTCAGAAACAGAGAAGTTTGGTTAGCAGAGGCTGAGCGTAGAAGAGACAAGATGGGGAATGGGTTTATGTTGATCAAAGGGTATGAAGTTTTGGTTAGACTGGAGGAATATGTTTTATTCAATTAATAATAATGTATTACATTTGAAACATAATTGTATATTTCAAAATGTTAAAAGAATGGATTTTAACATTCTCACTATAAAAAAATGATAAATTGGTGAGGTGTTAGGTATGTTAATTCATTTAGTTGAATCTTTCCATAACATACACATAGTTTAAAACAAACATCCTGTTGTACCCCATAAGTAAACGTAATTATTTGTCAGTCAGAAACAAATAAATAGACAAATAAGTAAATGTTTAAACATTTCATTACATAGTTTACAATTTGGTAAATACATTCATGAAATTAAAAACATTAACAACACAGCTTGTAATTAATATTCTTAATTAAAAAAAAATAAATCTTTTTGAGGAGACAAAATTATATAGTCAAAAAGAACTAATAAAACACTTAAGATCTGAGGTAAAAATAATACTGGCAAAAATATTAAGAAATAACAAATGAACCCAAAGTATTTCCCTTTTCAATTTGTTAACTGATTTGAACATCTCTGAACCATCTTTCTAAAAATTTATTTACAAAATAAAATGCATGTGTCTGATTACCTTCCAGATCAAGAAATGGAATATGCAATTTATCCCAGAAGCCTCATGATCACTTTTGGTGAGAACTTGTCATATCTCTCAATTTACACAGGTCTTATTTTAATTTCTCTCACTAATGTTTTGCAGGATTTTATTTTGAGATCTTACTCATTTTTTTTTCTCTGTTCTTAGTTTTGAAAACTATGCCATCAGGTAAAATATTTAAAGTCACAACACTTTCTAGTGGATTAGCCTTTTGTCATTAATACATGTCATTCTTTCCTAGGTCAGATTCCTTTGGGGAAGAGCATGAGCTAAAGATTCTTGTGCAAATGATTTACTGAGTCCTCTTTGGAGAAAAAAAAGGGAAGCAGGAAAGCAGAGAAGGAGTAGCCAAGCAAAGGTTCAGGTTCAGCTAGAGTCTAAGCTCAGCCAGATCCCACAGGCACTTTGGATAATGAAGGGTGCTCAAACCTGAACTTACTTAAGGAATATGGGCTTTTATATACTTATATCTGTCAATTATTGGCTGCATTTGTTAAGAGAGTAAATTTCATGTTATATTTTAAAAATATATATTTATTGGCTAGGAGTCACCCTCAGGAGAGGATATAACTCCCAGCATCTCCGGGTGACATAGTTCTGGGCATTTCTCCAGAGGAAGGTACATTTGTGAACTGCTAGGAGCCAGCACTCAGAGGACTGGAGAAAGGGGGCTCAAGCTTTGGAAATGGATCTGCACTAAGCACTGAGATACTGAGCACTTCCAGTCTACCAACTCTGTCTTCACTGTGTACCTTGTGTCATTAAATCCATCCACTGAGTTTTTATTGTCATTGCAGGTATTTTTCAGTTCTACCATATCTACTTTTTTCTTGTATTCTATTTCTTTGGTTAAATTCTTCATTTTTCATCTATTTTCTTAAAAATAATAATCCATTGTTTTAAAGTTTGTATCTAATAATTCTAATATCTGTGTCAACTATGGGTATCTTCCTATTGTTTCTTTTCCCCGTGGTTCTCTTTTGAGGTTTGTTGGTAATATTTTTATTGAAAATCAATTATTTAATATGAGAAATAACAGAAGTATTGGTAGAAGTTATCTCCCTCAATAGCGAATTCACCCTTTTTGTTGGAAGGCAGTTAGAAAAGAGACATATTGGCTCAGTCCAACCCCATGCTGAAATGACTGGGGATGGGCTATACTCCTAGAAATATATAGTCTACCTTTGATGTACCTCCTAGGATATTGCTCTTGGTGGTTTACAAATCAGATTCTTGAATGCTACTTCCACTTTATTGGTCCTAAATTAGAATTTTTGCTTTTCCAGCATTACAATATGATTTAAAAGAAAAAAAAAAAAAAAACTCAGCTCTGCTTTTCACTTATTTTCTACTTGACATTTTAGCCTCCCTCTCCATGAAACTTAAAATTCAGCAAATACCTGAAGGGAAAAACTAGTGCTGAATGTTGGGTTTACTCCAGATCCCTAGCCCCTCAAGCCTTGGCTGCCTTGGCAGTCTTATTCCAATTTTGGTTTCCCCCAAAACTATGAAATTGCTGAGAATTCTTCTGGGTTTTCTGCCTCTGAGCAGCCATCTTCTGCCCAGATTTTTGGCCTCTCTCCTGTTCCTTGAGTTGAGAAATGATCTAAGGAATTTAAAAACCACACAAAATATTGAGCTCTCTGAAATGCAGTTCCAGAATCTTCAATATGTAGACTTTCTACGCCATTTTTCTTATGCCTCCCTACTCTCTGTGACACAACAATATTAAACTTAGGCCAATTAATAACCTTACAATGGTCCCCGGGTGTTCAAGTAAAAAGAACAAGTCACACATATCACTTTAAGTCAAAAGCTAGAAATGATTAAGATTAGTGAAGAAGGTATGTCAAAAAAGCCAGGACAGTAGGAAAGATAGGCCTCTTCCATCAAACAATGAGCCAGGTTATGAATACAAAAGAAAAGTTCTTGAAGGAAATTAAAAGTGTTATTCCAAGGAATACATGAATGATAAGAAAGCTGCAGAAGAGTCAAAAGCATGCAAAGTTTGGTTCACGTGGCTTAAGGAAAGCTGTCTCCATAACTTAGAAACGCAAGGTGAAGCTGCAAATGCTGATATAGAAACTGCAGCAAGTTATTCAGAAGATTTTGCTAAGACAATTGATGAAGGTGGCTACAGGAAACAACAGATTTTCTATACAGACAAAATAGCCTTTTATTGGAAGAAGATGCCATCTTGGACTCTCATGGCTAGAGAGGAAAAGTCAATTCTTGGCTTCACAATTTCAAAGGACAGGGTGACTCTCCTGTTAGGGACTAATACAGCTGATGACTTTAAGTTGAAGCCAATACTCAGCATCCTAAAAAAGAGCTCTTAAGAATTATGCTAAATATACTCTGCATGTGCTCTATAAATGGAAGAGCATAGCCTGGATGACAGCACATCTGTTTACAGCATGGTTTACTCAAGATTTAAGCCAACGTTGAAAACTACTTCTCATTAAAAAGATTCCTTTCAAAATATTACTGCTCACTGACAGTGTGCCTGGTCACCCAAAAGCTGTGATGGAGATGTGAAAGGAGATTAACATTGATTTTCTGCCTACTAACTATAATATTTTTTTCTGCAGTCTCTGGGTCAAGAAGCAATTTTGATTTCGGTCTTATTATTTAAGAAATACATTTTGTAAGGCTATGACTGCCACAGATAGTGATTCCTCTGATGAATCAGGGCAAAGTAAATTGAAAACCTATGGAAACGATTCACCATTCTAGATGCCATAAAGAATATTAATGATTCTTGGAAGGAGGTCAAAATATCCACATGAACAGTCGTTTGGAAGAAGTTGATTCCAACCCTCATAGGTGACCGAGTGGCTCAAGATTTCAGTGGAGAAAGTAACTGTATAAGTGATGAAAAGAACAAGAGAACTAAGACTCAAAGTGGACCCTGAATATGAGACTGAATTGCTGTAATCTCATAATAAAACCTGAATGGGTGAGGAGTTCCTTCTTATGGATGAGCAAATCAAGTGGCTTCTTGAGATGGCATCTGCTTCTGGTGAAGTGCTATGGATAATGTTGAAATGACAACATAGGCCTTAGAATATTACCTAAACATAGCTGATAAAGCAATGACAGGGTTTGAAAGGATGAACTTTAGTTTTAAAAGAAGGTCTACTGTGGGCAAAATGCTATCAAACAGCATCACAATGTACAGAGAAATATTTCCTGAAAGGAAAAGCCAACTGATGTGGCAAACTTTATTGTCTTATTTTAAGAAATTGTCGCAACTACCCCAACCTTCAGGAAACACCACCCTAAGCAGTCAGCATCCATCAGTATCAAGGCAAGACCTTCCAACACAATAAGATTATAACTCCCTGAACGTTCAGATGATTGTTAGCATTTTTAGCAGTAAAAAATTTTTAAATTAAGGCTGTAGAATGCTATTGCTCACTTAATAGATGATCATATGATATAAACATAACTTTACATGCACTGGGCAACCAAAAAATTTGTGACTCACTTCTTTGTGATATTCACTTTATTTCACTGGTCTGGAACCAAACCCACAGTATCTCTGAAGTATGCCTGTATGTACTTAATATTTATTAGATTTTCTAATTTCTATTTGGCTCGCTACCATTTTATCTAGTCTGTAGTGAAAACAGCCTTTAATTATTCTCTGTAATTTTTAAATATACATGTTGCAGTATTAATTGATAACCATCAAAATATTTTCCTGTATTACAGGGTCTTTGAGCTATACATGCCTTGAGAGTGGAGACCGAACTCACATTACATGAAGTGTGAAGTATGAGTTAAATAAATCCTCAAAAATAAATCAGTAATATAATCTCAGCATATAATATTTGTCTTAATGGAAAAAAATATTTTTATTATTGTTTTGACATGTAATCATGAACACTGTAATTTGTATGAGGGCACAGAGTTTAAGTAACCAGTTCTTCTTAACAATTTATTTCTGGTATCTTTGGCTGGCGTGTTCTTTTCTAGAAGGAAACAGGTGGATAAAATTATTTCTCCAGACTCTTTTTAGACTTCCTCAGGAATCTATGCTCTAATATCTCTCACATTAGCACCTTTAACAGAGTTCCTGGTTAATACAGAGTTAACATGTGTCTCTCACACCTGGTTGCTGTCTGGAATGTGAGCAATTATAGGTCCCTAGCCAAAGATAACAACTAAAGTTGGACAAATGCTTAGTTCTTCCATTGCTGAAATGAAATATTTTTTCTTTCATCCATGATAGTACCTGATATTATTCCAATCCTCTTTTTACTGGAAACGTCAAAGTCACAACCAGAGTATTAGGACATAAAATGGATGTACTATCTGACCCCATAGTGTATCTACAACACAAAATTGTCAGTATCCTCAGAAACACACTCTCAGGAAAGTAATATTAGGGTTGCTTGTTTGAAAATAAATCTCAAAGTGCCTTTTGCATGTTTATCATCTAGGAGGATGAATTATTTTATGTCATATGAAAGTCTAAACAAGATATAGTAAAAGCTCTATTTGTTGACAAAAGAATGCTGTTCGTAAGGAGTTACTGCAAATTTTGTTGGATGTGAGGTATTTTAAAAGAGTCATAATTTACTAGACATATATAATAAATTATGTTTGAATATGATTTTAGGATTTTCTTTCAAATAATTGAGAATACAACTAGCACAAAATGGGGGCAATAGGTGGAATAAAAGTATGTAGCAAATTTATTATTGTTCAAGCTAAGAAATGGTAGTTTTTCTTTATGCTCTTTATTTTTCTGTGTACTATACATGTTTCATAATAAAAACTTTAAAAATCTTTTCCCTTCCCATGATGAAAAAAAGTTAGTTTCATTTGTAAAAGTCAGCATATGATATACTATAAGCCTCCAACACAACGAAAAAGTTTGTTTTCTACTTTTTTCCTAAACAACTTAAACTTGCTTTTTTTTTTTTTTTTTTTTTTTTTTTTTTTTTTTTTTTTTTTTTTTTTTTTTTTTTTTTTGAGACGGTGTCTTGCTCTGTCACCAGGCTGGAGTGCAGTGGCGCAATCTCGGCTCGCTGCAACCTCCGCCTCGTGGGTTCAAGCAATTCTTCTGCCTTAGCCTCCCAAGTAGCCAGGACCACAGGCACGTGCCACGACGCCTGGCTAATTTTTATGTATTTTTAGTAGAGACGGGGTTTCACCGTGTTGGCCAGGACAGTCTGGATCTCTTGACCTCGTGATCTGCCCACCTCGGCTTCCCAAAGTGCTGGGATTACAGGCGTGAACCACCGCGCCCTGCCACTTGCTTCATTTTTTTTATAATTTGGCTCATAGTTAGATCAAATGATAATACAAAGTCTTGGGAATTCTTTAAGCTCTGAAAGCTATATGGGAAGAAATGTAAAATAATTTAACTAGTTTTCTCTGCAACATTTTATTACATGAAAGGAGAATGTTCTCCCTCCCCTCTCAACAGTTTCTTTCCACAGGCTTTTGTCTAAAGACTTCTCTAAACCATTGCTAGCTTCTGTTCCTGTTCTTCAGTCTTTCTCTTTGATCTTACGTTCTTGTTTGCCATATTGGGATCTTAGCAACCAATACCTCTTCAACACAAGTGGCTTATTTCTCCTAAACAAGTATTTCTTGCTGCTGCTTTGTACTGACCCTACTGATTGACTGGATCATAATTCCCTGTAATGCTTTCCTTTCTGATAACAATACTGCCTATTAATTCCTCTGCTAGGTTTTGACTTCCCTCCTTACTCCTGCCTTCTGCTCATCTTTCATCTCTAGGCAAATTGCCTTCCTTAAGGCTTCTTTGCAGCCTTTATTTCCAGTTCCTGGCATTTGACTGTATGTAATCCACTCTAGTGTTTAACCAAGTGTTGCCAGTTTGGCAGTGGTATTCTTTGTCTGCATTCATCTCTGTGAACATTCTCAGTATGTTGAGTCTCTTGGGTCTCAAATGTATATCACTATTAAGTAAAAATTGAGAGAAACGTTTATGAACATTTTACATGTTTCCCAAAATGAGTCCGAGGAAAAACTCATTTCATATTAGCCTCCCCTAACACTGTCAACAATATAAAGGAAAAATTATCAGAAATATAGTTTTTATAAAACCAAACATAACAATTTATATAATTTCCAAAATAAGTTCTTATATGTCTTGATAAATCATTTATAATGTAGTATAAATGTGATAATTTGAGAATATTTTCTTATTGCAAATAATTCATTGTTTTAGAATTATATTTTTACATATATAAACTTATTTACATTTTTATATATAAACTTTCAAAATTATAAACTTTCAGTGAAGTACAAAAAATCACAGAGCTTAAAATAACAACAGTAGTAAAAAAGTATACATACTAATTATCAAAATTTTAAGTTGGTTAAGACTCACCTATTAAAATACTTTAGAGCAAAACACACAACACACACAACAAAATATTATGTATATTTTCAAAAGCTATATTGGGTCAAATTTCCCATGTGTAGAAAATAACTTGTCAGTTATGATTGTCCAAACTCCATTTCCCATATTAAGTAGAACTATAATTTTCCTCTTTACTACCTAGTAAATGGTCTATACTTGCACAATTGGATGCTATCTTCTGGAGATTTAAATATTGAAATTCTTATGCAAGGATAGAAGAAATAACAATTCTCATACAAAGTAGCAACACCCAGTCCATTTTGTTATAGATCTCTTTCTGATTTTGGAAAGTACATGGATTTTGAGAAATTCAGGCCAGTCAGAATTTCTGATTATTGGGTCCCCAAAATGCCTTGATTCCAATTAATTTTCATATCTTTCTAACGTTTTCAATAATTCTATAACTCCCTTAGATTTTCAACAAATCCACTTATTAAGTTAGCCAAAATCAGTTTCATTTGCTTGCACAGATCTGAATTGATACAGATATTGGTACAAAAATGAGAACTGATAATACGTAAGGAATTGTAGGGTGTTTGGAACTGTGCTGTTGAGATGGGGTAGAAGAGAAGTACTTTCTATTAATATATTCATATATGATTCCAGGATAGAAAATTTGGAGTCTTATGACAAAATAGCCAATTAAATTTTTACTTGTTATGATCTAGAAGAATGACTTACTGAGAGCAAGTTTCAGGAGGAAAAAGTTGTGGGCCCCTTAAAAGATTTTGAAGAGCACAAAAAGTATAAGCACCCCTCTGGTGGGTGGCTGATTTCCATGACACTGCAAAAGAATGACAGGCTTAAACCCTTAAACTACCAAATTAAAATATTAACTGATGCTCATTAAGAAGTAAGAATTCAACTGATTCTGTAGTTTAGCAACAAATAGCCTAACTCTTTGCTTTTTGTGGCCATAAGGCAATTATCACAAAAACAGTACTCTGGCTCCTTAAGAGGGGAAATAAAACAGGAAGGAATGACTCACTGCACCCTCTCCCATGAAGCATTCCACACTCTCATTGCCTAAAAAAAATTATTACTATTTGGAAGTTGTTCTTCCTCCCTGGCTTAAAAAAAAAAAAAAAAAAAAAAAAAAAAAAAAAAGCTGTTGTTTTCTTGTCTGAGGAGTCTTCCTTATATGTGTGGTAATTATTCCTTTCCTGCCTTAAACCATTCTTATTAAAATAGTAACTAGAACCAGACTCCAGAATGCCAGGGTGTATATGTGGAATGAGACTTGTATGGAGAAGACTAACAAACCAAAAGAACGGCAAGAATTTGCTGGTTTCTACTGTTATAAATTTGTTATTTCGCCCTTTGAGAGAACATGATCAGGGAAGGCAAAGTAAAATTTAGATTGGCCTGAATTTCTCAAAATCTATGTACTTTCCAAAAAATATACCTACCATATGTCTTCTGAAACAACTAGTATGTTCCTAAAATTTATTAGTATTTTTAATAAACCTAAACTCAACATTGACATTTTCTAAAGAAATGTGACCATAAAGGATTTTACTGCTCCTTCCTTTATGAAGCTTAGTTTGGCTGGATATGAAATCTGGGCTGATAATTCTTTAAGAATGTTGAATATTGGCCCCCACTCTCTTATGGCTTATAGGGTTTCTGATGAGAGATCCACTGTTAGTCTAATGGGCTTCCCTTTGTGGGTAACTCGACCTTTCTCTCTTGCTGCCCTTTGTATTTTTTCCTTCATTTCAACCTTGGTGAATCTGATGACAAACAAGCAAATGCTGAGAGATTTTGTCACCACTAGGCCTGCCATACAAGAGCTTCTGAAGGATGCACTAAACATGGAAAAGAACCACTGGTACCAGTCACAGCAAAAGCATACCAAATTGTAAAGACCCCTGATGCTATGAAGAAACTGCAACTAATGGGCAAAATAACCAGTTAACATCATAATGGCAAGTTTAAATGCACACATAACAATATTGACGTTAAATGTAAATGGACTAAATGCCCCAGTCAAAAGAAAGAGACTGGCAAACTGAATTGAGTCAAGACCCATCAGTGTGCTGTACACATAGGCTCAAAATAAAGGGATGGAGGAAGATTTACAAAGCAAATGGAAAGCAAAAAAAAGGCATGGGTTGCAGGATCAGTGCAACAAGAAGAGCTAACTATCCTAAACATATATGCACCCAATACAGGAGCACCCAGATACATAAAGCAAGCTCTTTACAACCTACAAAGAGACTTTGACTCCCACACAATAATAGTGGAAGACTTTAACACTCCACTGTCAATATTAGACAGATCAATGAAACAGAAAATTAACAAGGATATCTATGACTTTACTTCATCTCCGGACCAAGAGGACCTAATAGACATTACTCTCCACCCCGAATCCACAGAATATACATTCTTCTCAGCGCCACATCACACTCACTCTAAAACTGACACCATAACTGGAAGTAAAGCACGCCCCAGCAAATGCAAAAGAACAGAAATCATAGCAAACAGTCTCTCAGACCACAGTGCAATTAAATTAGAACTCAGGATTAAGAAACTCACTCCAAACAGCACAACTACATGGAAACTGAACAACCTGCTCCTGAATGACTACTGGATAAACAATAAAATGAAAGCAGAAATATAGATGTTCTTTGAAACCAATAAATGGTGACACAATGTCCCAGAATCTGTGAGACACATTTAAACAGTGTGTAGAGGAAAATTTATAGCACTAAATATCAACAAGTGAAAGCAGGAATGATCTAAAATCAACACCCTAACATCACAATTAAAAGAAGTAGAGAAGCAAGATCAAACAAATCCAAAAGCTAGGAGAAAACAGGAAATTACTAATTTCAGAACAGAACTGAACACACATACAAAAAACACCCTGAAAAAAAATCAGTGAATCCAGGAGCTGGTTTTTTGAAAAGATCAAAAACAAAATAGATAAACCGATAGCCAGATGAATAAAGAGGAAAAGAGAAGAATCAAATAGATGCAATAAAAATGATAAAAGGGATATCACCAGTGATTCCACAGAAATACAAACTATCAACAGAGAAAACTATAAACACTTCTATGCAAATAAACCAGAAAATCTAGAAGAAATGGATAAATTCTTGGACACACCCTCCCAAGACTAAACCAGGAAAAAGTCAAATCCCTGAATAGAATAATAACAAGTTTTGAAATTGCGGCCATAATTAATGGCCTACCAACCAAAAAAAGTACAGGACCAGACAGATTCACAGTTGAATTCTACCAGAGGTACAAAGAGGAGATGGTACCATTCCTCCTGAAACTATTCAAAACAATAGAAAAAGAGGGATTCCTCCCTAATTTCTTTTATGAGGCCAGCATCATCCTGATACCAAAACCTGGCAGAGACACAACAAAAAAAGATGAACATCGAGGCAAAAATCCTTAACTAAATACGGGCAAACCAAATCCAGCAGCACATCAAAAACTTATCCTCCACAATCAAGTCGGCTTCATCCCTGCATTGCAAGGCTGGTTCAACATTCACAATCAATAAACATAATCCATCACAAAAACAGAACCAAAGACAAAAACCATATGATTATCTCGATAGATGCAGAGAAGGCCTTTGACCAAATTCTATAGCCCTTCAGCTAAAAACTCTCAATAAACTAGGTAGTGACTGAACGTATCTCAAAATAATAAAGCTATGTATGATAAACCCACAGCAAACCTTATGCTGAATGGGCAAAACCTGGAAGCATTCCCTTTGAAAACCAGCACAAGACAAGGATGCCCTCTCTCACTACTCCTATTCAACATAGTATTGGAAGTTCTGGAAAAGGCAGTCAGGCAAGATAAAAAAATAAATGGTATTCAGTTAGGAAAAGAGGAAGTCAAATGGTCTCTATTTGCAGGTAACATGATTGTATATTTAGAAGGCACTACTGTCTCATCTCAATTTCTTCTTAAGCTGATAAGCAACTTCAGCAAAGTCTCAGGATACAAAATCAATGTGCAGAAATTACAAGCATTCCTATACACCAATAACAGACAAACAGAGAGCCAAATCACAAGTGAACTCCCATTCACAACTGCTACGGAGAGAATAAAATACCTAGGAATAAAACTTACAAGGGATGTGAAGGACCTCTTCAAGGAAAACTGCAATCCACTGCTTTAAGAGAGGACACAAATTGATGGAAAAACATTCCATGCTCATGGTTAGGAAGAATCAGTATCATGAAAATGGCCATACTGCCCAAAGTAATTTATAGATTCAACACTATCCCCATCAAGCTACCAATGACCTTCTTCACAGAACTGGAAAAAAACCATCTTAAACTTCATAGAGAACCAAAAGAGAGCCTGCATAGCCAAGACAATCCTAAGCAAAAAGAACAAAGCTGGAGGTATCACATTACCTCATTTCAAACTATACTAAAAGGCTACAGTAATCAAAACAGCATTGTACTGGTACCAAAACAGAGAAACATACCAATGGAACAGAACAGAGGCTTCAGAAATAATGCCACACATCTACAACCATCTGATCTTTAACAAACCTGACAAAAACAAGCAATGGGGAAAAGAATTCCTATTCTATAAATGGTTTTGGGAAAACTGACTAGCCATATGCAGAAAGCTGAACTGGATACCTTTCTTAGAACTTATACAAAAGTTAACTCCAGATGGATTAAATACTTAAACATAAGACGTAACATCATTAAAAACCCTAGGAGAAAACCTAGTCAATACCATTCAAGACATAGGCATGGGCAAAGACTTTATGACTAAAACACCAAAAGCAATGGCAACAAAAGCCAAAATAGACAAATGGGATCTAATTAAACAAAAGAGCTTCTGCACAGCAAAAGAAACTTATCATCACAGTGAACAGGCAACCTACAGAATGGGAGAAAATTTTTACCATCTCTCTATCTGACAAAGGGCTAATATCCAAAATCTACAAAGAACTAAAACAGATTTACAAGAAAAAAAAAAAAACCAATCCATTCAAAAGTAGGCAAAGGATATGAAAAGACACTTTTCAAAAGAAGACATATATGCGGCAAACATACGAAAAAATGCTCGTCATCACTGCTCATTAGAGAAATGCAAATCAAAACCACATTGAGATACCATCTCACACAAGTTAGAATGGTGATCATTAAAAAATCTGGAGACAACAGATGCTGGAGAGGATGTGGAGAAACAGGAACACTTTTACACTATTGGTGGGAGTGTAAATTAGTTCGTCCATTGTGGAAGAGAGTGTGGTGATTCCTCCAGGATCTAGAAATAGAAATACCACTTGTCCCAGCAATCCCATTACTGCGTATATAACCAAAGGAGTATACATCATTCTATTATAAAGACACTTGCACATGTACACTTATTGTGGCACTGTTCTCAATAGCAAAGAGTTAGAACCAACCCAAATGTCCATCAATGATAGACTGGATAAAGAAAATGTGGCACATATACACCCATGGAATACTATGCAGCTATAAAAAGGATGAGTTCATGTCCTTTGCAGGGACATGGATGAAGCTGGAAATCATCGTTCTCAGCAAACTAACACAAGAACAGAAAAGCAAACACCACATGTTCTCACTCATAAATGGGATTAGAACAAGAGGAACATCACACACCAGGGCCTTTTGGGGAGTGGGGTGGCTAGGGGTGGGATAGCATTAGGAGAAATACCTAATGTAGATGACAGGGTAATGGATGCAGCAGACCACCATGGCACATGTATACCTAGGTAACAAACCTGTATGTTCTGCTCATGTACCTCAGAACTTAGAGTATACACACACACACACACACACACACACACACACACACACACACACAAATATATATAAATATATATATATATAAAGTATACATATATATAAACACACACATATATATACAAATATAAAAGGAAGATGGCTGAATAGGAACAGCTGTGGAGTGCAATTCCCAGTGAAAACAATGCAGAGGCTGAGTGATCACTGCATTTCCAAATGAGTTTTTACTGCCCACAGACCAGGAGATTCCCAAGCCAAAAAGCACCACAAGTTTCCAGCATGGCTGTTTCAGCTGGTGCTGTGGGTTTCTGTATAAAAACTCACACAAATCTTGGGGGCCATTTTGACCGACACCTGGAACACCTGGGACACAGAGCTGCCCATTCAACTGAAAAAGAGGGGGCTGAAACAGGGAGCCAGGTGATCTGGCTCAGCGGGTCCTACACCCACAAAAGCCAGCAATCTGAAACACTCTGGATTGAGAGTTTCACAGCAAGCACAGCTGGACACAGATGGTCCAGCATGGTGGGGGGAAGGGTGTCTGCCATTACCAAGGCAGTCCACCACTACCAAGGCAGTCTGCCATTACCGAGGCAGTCCAACATTACTGAGGAAGTGTGCCATTACTGAAGAAGTGTGCCATTACCGGGGAAGTCTGCCATTACTGTGGCAGTCCACTATTATTGAGGCAGTCTGCCATTACCAAGGCAGTCCACCATTACTGAAGCAGACTGCCATTACCGATGCAGTTTTAACTGTACCTCTGTAAACAAAACCACAAGGAAGTTTACATAACAGATGGGCAGAGCCCACGGCAGCTCAGCAATGCCTCTGCTGATAGATTGTGACTAGATTACCTCCTTGCTATGCAGGGCATCTCTGAAAAAAGGCAGCAGCACATCAGCCACTTATAAATAAAGCCCCGCCTTCCCAGGACAGAGCACCTGGGAAAGGAGGTGGTTATGAATTCCTCTGCAGCAGACTTAAACGTACCTGCCCAGCAGCTCTGAACAAAACAAAAGAGCTCCCAGCACAGCACTCAAGATCCTATAAGGGACAGACTGTCTCCTCAAGCAGCTTACCAACCTTAATATATTCAAAGAGACACCTTGTAAAGGAGAGCTCAGGCTGACATCTGGCAGGTACCCTTCTGGGACAAAGAGAACAAAAGAAGAAATCAGCAGCAACACTTACTGTTCTGCAGCCCCCACAGGTGATCTCCAGGAAAGCAGGGCCTGGAGTGAAACTCCAGCAGTCCTGCAGCAGAGGGGCCTGACTCTTAGAAGGAAAACTGGAAAATATAAAGAAACAGCTTCAACATTAACAAAAAGGACATCCACTCAGAGACCCCCATCACCAACTACAAAGACCACAGGTAGATGAATCCATGAAGATGGGAAGAAACCAGCACAAAAAGCAGGAAAACACAAAAAAAACAGAAGACCTCTCCTCCTCCAAGGGATCACAACTCCTTACCAGCAAGGGAACAAAGCTGGATGGAGAATGAGTCTGATGAACTGACAGAAGCAGGCTTCAGAAGGAGAGTATAAAAAACTCTGAGGTAAATGAACGTGTTCTAACCCAATGCAAAGAAACCAAGAAACCTGAGAAAAGGTTAGATGAAATGCTAACTAGAATAACAGCTTAGAGAAGAATATAGACTTGACGGAGCTGAAAAAGACAGCATGAGAACTTTGCAAAGCATATACTAGTTTCAATAGCAGAATCAACCAAGCAGAAGAAAGTATATCAGAGATTGAAGATCAACTCAATGAAATTCAATGAAATAAAATGAGAAGGCAAGAGTAGAGAAAAAAGAGTGAAAAGAAATGAACAAAGCCTTCAAGAAATATGGGATTATGTGAAAAGACCTAATCTATGTTTCATAGGTGTACCTGAATGTGATGGAGAGAATGAATCCAAGCTGGAAAACACTCTTCTGGATATTATCCAGGAAAACTTCCCCAACCTAGCAAGGCAGGCCAACATTCAAGTCCAGGAAATACAGAGAACACCACAAAGACATTCCTCAAGAAGAGCAACTCCAAGGCACATAATCCTCAGATTCACCAGGGTTGAAATGAAGGGAAAAATACTAAGGACAGCCAAAGAGAAAGGTCAGGTTACCCACAAAGGGAAGCCCATCAGACTCACAGTGGATCTCTCGGCAGAAATCCTATACGCCAGAAGAGAGTGGGGGCTGACATTCAAAATCCTTAAAGAAAAGAACTTGCAACTTAGTATTACACATCCAACCAAATTAAGCTTCATAAGAAAAGGAGAAATAAAATCCTTTACAGACAAGCAGTTCCTGAGAGAATTCATCACCATTAGGCCTTCCTTACAAGAGCTCCTGAAAGAAGCACTAAACATAGAAAGGAATAACCAGTACCAGCCAACGCAGAAAAGAACCAAATGGTAAAGACCATTGACACAATGAAGAAACTGCCTCAACTAATGGGCAAAACAACCAGCTAGCATTAAAATGGCAGGATCAAATTCACACATAACAATATTGACATTGAATGTAAATGGGCAGCTAAATGTTACAATCAAAAGACACAGACTGGTAAATTGGATAAAAAGTGAAGACCCATCAGTGTTCTGTATTCAGGTAACCCATCTCATGTGCAAGGACACATATAGGCTGAAAATAAAGGAATGGAGGAAGATTTACCAAGCAAATGGAGAGCAAAAAAGAGCAGTACTTGCAATTCTAGTCTCTGATAAAATGGACTTAAACCAACAAAGATCAAAAGAGACAAAGAAGGGCGTTATGTAATGGTAAAAGGATCAATGCAATAACAAGAGCTAACTATCCTAAATATATACGCACCCAATACAGGAGTGCCCAGATACATAAAGCAAGTTCGTTACCACCTATGAAGAGACTTACACTCCCACACAATAATAGTGGGAGATTTTAACACTCCACTGTCAGTATTAGATCAACGAGAAAATTAACAAGGATATCTACGACTTGACTTCACCTCTGGACCAAGCAGACCTAACAGACATCTACAGAACTCTCGACATCAAATCCACAGAATATACATTCTTCTCAGCACCACACCACACCTACACTAAAATTGACCATATAATTGGAAGTAAATCACTCCTTAGCAAATGCAAAAGAACAGAAATCATAACAAACAGTCTCTCAGACCACAGTGCAATCAAATTAGAACTCAGGATTAAGAAACCAACTCAGAACTGCACAACTTCATGGAAACTGAACAACTAGCTCCTGAATGTCAACAATATCAAGAATGAAATGAAGACTGAAATAAAGATGTTCTTTGAAACAAACAAGAATGAAGACACAATGTACAAGAATCTCTGGGACACATTTAAAGCAGTGTCTAGAGGGAAATTTACAGCAATGAATGCCCACATGAGAAACAAGGAAAGATTCAAAACTGACACCCTATCATCAAGATTCAAAGAGCTAGAGAAGCAAGGTTAAAAGAAAAACAAAAACTCAAAAGCTAGCAGAAGACAATAAATAACTAAGATCAGAGCAGAACTGAAGGAGATAGAGACACCACAAAAAAACCTTCAAAAAAATCAATAAATCCAGAAACTGGTTTTTTTTTTAAAAGTCAACAAAATAGATCAATAGCCAGACTAATAATAAAGAAAAAGGAGAAGAATCAAATAGATGCAGTAAAAAACAATAATGGGGATATCACCACCGATTCCACAGAAACACAAATGACCATCAGAGATTACTACAAACAACTCTATGCATATAAACCAGTAAATCTGGAAGAAATTGATAAAATCCTGGACACTTGCACCCTCCCAAGACTAAACCAAGAAGAAGCTGAAACCCTGAATAGACCAATAACAAGAGCTGAATTTGAGGCAGCAGTTAATAGCCTACCAACAAAAAAATTCCAGGTCCAGATGGGTTGACAGGTGAATTTTACCATACGTACAAAAAGGAACCGGTATCATTTATCTGAAACTATTCCAAGCAATACAAAAAGAAGGAATTCTCTCCAAATCATTTTATGATACCCACATCATCTGGATACTAAAACCCAGAAGAGACTCAACAAAAAAGATAACTTCAGGCCAATATCCATGATGAACATCTATGCAAAAATCTTCAATAAAACACTGGCAACTGATTACAACAGCACATCAAAAAGCTTCTCCATCATGATCAAGTAGGCTTCATCCCAGGGATGCAAGGCTCGTTCAACATACGCAAGTCAATAAACATAATCCATCACATAAACAGAACCAAAGACAAAAACCACATGATTATCTCAATAGATACAGAGAAGGCCTTCAACAAAATTCAACAGCCTTTTATGCTAAAAACTCTCATAAAACTAGGAATCAATGGGATATATCTCAAAATAATAAAAGCTATTTATGACAAATCCATAGCCATATCATACTGAATAGGCAAAAACTGGAAGCATTCCCTTTGAAATCTGGCACTACGCAGGGATGCTCTCTCTCACCACGCTTATTCAATATAGCATTGGAAGTCCTAGTCAGAGCAATCAGGCAAGAAAAAGAAATAAAGTGCATTCAGTTAGGAAAGGAGGAAGTCAAATTGCCTCTAATTGCAGACGACATGATTGTATATTTAGAAGACCCCATCATCTTAGCCCAAAATCTCCTGAAATTGATAAGCAACTTCAGCAGTTTCAGGATGCAAAATCAATGTGCAGAAATCACAAGCATTCCTATACACCAATAACAGACAAATAGAGAGCCAAATGATGAGCAAACTCCCATTCACAATGACTACAAAGAGAATAAAATACCTAGGAATACATCTAACAAAGGATGTAAAGGACCTCTTTAAGGAGAACTACAAACCACTGCTCAACGAAATAAAAGAGGACACAAACAGATGGAAAAACATTCCATGCACATGGTTAGGAAGAATCAATATTGTGAAAACAGCCGTACTGCCCAAAGTACTTTACAGATTCAACACTATCCCCATCAAGCTGCCAATGACCCTCTTCACAGAACTGGAAAAAAACCACTTCAAACTTCATGTAGAAGCAGAAGACAGCCTACATAGCCAAGATAATCCTAAGCAAAAAGAACAAAGCTGGAGGTATCACACTACCTCACTTCAAACTATATTACAAGGCTACAGTAATCAAAACAGCATGATACTGGTACCAAAGCAGAGATATAGACCAATGGAACAGAACAGAGGCCTTGGAGGCAATGTCACACATCTACAACCCTCTGACAAACCTCTGATCTTTGACAAACCTGACAATAAAAGCAATGGGGAAAGGATTCCCTGTTTCATAAATGGTGTTAGGAAAACTGACTAGCCATGTGCAGAAAGCAGAAACTGGACCCTTGTCCTGACACCTTACACTAAAATTAACTCCAGATGGATTAAAGACTTAAACATAAGACCTAACACTATAAAAACCCTAGATGAAAACCTAGGCAAAACCATTCAGGACATAGGCATAGGAAAAGATTTCATGACTAAAACACCAAAAGCATTGGCAACAAATGCCAAAATAGACAAATAGGATCTAATTAAACTCCAGATCTTCTGTACAGCCAAAGAAACAATCATTAGAGTGGACCAGCAACCAAAAGAATGGGAAAATATTTTTGCAATCTACCCATCCGACAAAGGACTAAGACCCAGAATCTACAAAGAATTAAAACAGATTTACCAAAAGAAAAAGAAAAAACCCATTCAAAAGTGGGCAAAGGACATGAACAGATACTTTTCAAAAGAAGACATACATGAGGCCAACAAACATGAAAAAATGCTCATCATCACTGATCATTAGAGAAATGCAAATCAAAACCACATTGAGATACCATTTCACGCCAGTTATAATAGAAATCATTAAAAAATCTGGAGACAAGGGATGCTGGAGAGGATGTGGAGAAACAGGCACACCTTTACACTGTTGACGAGAGTGTAAATCAATTCAACCATTGTGGAAGACAGTGTGGCGATTCCTCAAGGACTGAGAAATAGAAATTCCATTTGTCCCCAGCAATCCCATTACTGGGTACACACCCAAAGGATTATAAATCATTCTATTATAAAGACACATGCACAATGTATGTTCATTGTGGCACTGTTTATAATAGCAAAGACCTGGAACCAACCCAAATATCCTTCAATGATACTGGAGAAGGAAACTGTGGCACATATACACCATGGAATACTATGCAGCCATAAAAAACTATGAGTTCGTGTCCTTTGTAGGGACATGGATGAATCTGGAAACCATCATTCTCAGCAAACTGACCCAAGAACAGAAAACCAAACACCTTATGTTCTCACTCATAGGCTGGTGTTGGACAATAAGAACACATGGACACAGGAGGGGAGCATCACACACTGGGGTCTGTTAAGGGGGCTAGGGAAGGGACAGTGGGGTTGGGGAGATTGGGGAAGGATAATACGGGGAGAAATGCCAGATATAGGTGACAGGGGGATGGACGCAGCAAACCACATTGCCATGTATGTACCTGTGCAACAATCCTGCATGATCTGCAAATGTACCCCAGAACCTAAAGTACAATTAAAAAAAAAAAGTGACATGCCAGAAATCCTATGACACGTAGGCCAGAATTTAAAGGAATTTAAGAATAATAAAAATGGAGTTTTGCTTTTACCAATTGTATTAGTCTGTTTTTATACTGCTGTAAAGAAATACTTGAGACTGGGTGATTTATAAAGGAAGAGAGGTTTAATTAACTCAAATTCTGTGTGGCTGTTGAGTCCTCTGGAAACTTATAATCATGGTGGAAAATGAAGCGGAAGCAAGATCTTCTTCACATGGTGGCAGGAGATAAAATTTCAAGTCAGGCAAATGCTAGAGGCTTATAAAACAATCAGCTCTTCTGAGAATTAACTCACTATCATGAGAACAGCATAGGGGAGATGGCCCCCATCATCCAATCATCCCCATTCCTTGACATGTGGGGATTATAATTCGAGATGTGATTTGGGTGGTGACACAGAGCCAAACTATTATCATCAATCATGTATACTGCCCTCATTTTCTCTTTAATTTTGTCCCTAAAGAGGGTTAAAAACTTATCTTCTGCTAAAATATTGGGACATACATTGGTAGAGGAAGCGTCAGTGTACATAAAATTTACTTTGTTGACTGTTCTGAAGCTTAGAAAGATTGTAAAAGATAATAGGGTTAAAAAAGGCTCCATAATATTAGTGGGAATGAAAACAGCCTGCATATGTAGAATCCAGAGGACAATACCCGAAGGAAAGTGGCTGAGTATAATAGCTAGTAGTAACCAGAATAGTGTGACCTGTATAAATATCTGCTGGTGGTTAATTAATCATGAAGTCTCTAAAAATAAATATGTAAATTATTAAGGTTTTACTGTTTTATATGACAAAAAATGTAAATTTTAAATTTTAATAAAGGAGAAAACAAAAATCTCAATCTGGGAATGTAGATTGAAAAACCACAAAGAGGAAGCTAAAAACAAACAAACAAAACGATACATTGGCACTGACCCATCTTTGACCATGGGAACATTTGTTAATATTGGTAATTAAGAAAACTGAGCTTTAATGATTTTAAGAGACTATTCACAAAAGAGAAACACTGAATGTCCAATAAATGTCCTAAATAGCCAATCTCACTTTAATTGGGAAGATGCAAAGTAAAACAAACCTGAGAAAAACCTTAGTACACATCAGAAAAGTCTTACAATATATATATATATTTTTTTTGAATAAGGAGTTCTTTATTGCCGCGACCAACCGAGAGAAGGCTAAGGCTCAAAATTCTCTCTGGCCGATAAAGGGGGTGTGATTTCTTTATTTTTTTATTTTTTTTTTTACTGCATTTTAGGTTTTGGGGTACATGTGAAGAACATGCAAGATTGTTGCATAGGTACACACATGGCAGTGTGATTTGCTGCCTTCCTCCCTATCACCTGTATCTGGCATTTCTCCCCATGCTATCTCTCCCCAACTCCCCACCCCCCGCTGTCCCTCTCCTATTTTCCCCGATAGATGCCAGTGTGTCATGGTCCCTTCCCTGTGTCCATGTGTTTTCATTGTTCAACACCTGCCTATGAGTGAGAACATGTGGTGTTTGATTTTCTGTTCTTGTGTCAGTTTGCTGAGAATGATGGTTTCCAGGTTCATCCATGTCCCTACAAAGGACATGAACTCATTGTTTTTGACGACTGCATAATATTCCATGATGTATATGTGCCACATTTTCCCTGTCCAGTCTATCATCGATGGGCATTTGGGTTGGTTCCAGGTCTTTGCTATTGTAAACAGTGCTGCAATGAACATTTGTGTGCATGTGTCCTTATAGTAGAATGATTTATAATCCTCTGGATAAATACCTAGTAATGGGATTGCTGGGTCAAATGGAATTTGTATTTCTAGGTCCTTGAGGAATCGCCACACTGTCTTCCAAAATGGTTGAACTAATTTACACTCCCACCAATAGTGTAAAAGCATTCCTATTTCTCCACATCCTCTCCAGCATCTGTTGTCTCCAGATTTTTTAATGATCGCCATTCTAACTGGCATGAGATGGTATCTCAATGTAGTTTTGATTTGCATTTCTCTAATGACCAGTGATGATGAGCATTTTTTCATATGTTTGTTGGCCTCATGTATGTCTTCTTTTGTAAAGTGTCTGTTCATATCCTTTGC
>PVKV010017757.1:0-46707 GCA_004027835.1 Alouatta palliata | reverse complement strand
GGCAGTTTCTGCATGTGAGCATTACAGTTTATCTGGCTGTTTCCTTCAGGCCTGTATCCAATAGTGCAGAATCGGGCAGTTTCTGCATGTGAGCATTACAGTTTACCTGGCTGTTTCCTTCAGGCCTGTATCCAATAGTGCAGGTACATGTAGCATTGGTTTTATTCATATTAACCCGTCAGAACATAATTTTGTAAAATTTTATTCTTTTGATTTAAAAAGTTCTGGCAACTATGGGATATAATATGTTTTCAACTAGGAAAAAAAAGGGTTTTCATTTGTGCCTGAAACTCATGTCAATGAATCAACCAAGCAAAGTTGCTGCTTTCTAAGAATTAAAGAAAATTCTGAAAAAGATGTTGAGGTGGGCATTAATTGAAAGAGGCAGTTTTGGTGCAGAAATCAACAGGAAGGATTTCTAACTGCAACTATGGAATGCATTCTTGCTTCAGTTTTCAACCTTCATGTTTTTGTTTGGGTCCTCAGCAGAACATGTTAATCTATCATGATTACTTATATCTTCTTGACACCATAGCATCAGTCTAGAAAATCAAGAGGGGCCGGGTGCTGTGGCCCATGCCTGTAATCCCAGCACTTTGGGAGGCTGAGGCAGGCAGATCACGAGGCCAGGGGTTAGAGATCAGTCTGGCCAGCATGGTGAAACCCCGTCTCTACTAAAAATACAAAATTAGCTGGGTGTGGTGGCTCATGCCTGTAGTCCTGGCTACTCGGGAGGCTGAGGCAGGAGGATTGCTTGAGCGCAGGAGGCGGAGGTTGCAGCGAACCAAGGTCATGCCACTGTACTCCAGGCTGAGTGACAGAGTGAGACTCTGTCAAAAAAAAAAAAAAAAAAAAAAAAAAAATCGAGAGGGAGCTGAGCTTATTATTATTGCATTAACTTTGCTTGTTTTGTAACATTGTATGAATTGTGGCTTTCCAAGACGTTCAGTGATTCTTCAAATTGTGTATTTGAAGTGTGGGGAGTTGAGGAACAATGGAATCTTCATGAGGTGTACCTTAAGGGAGAAAGTTGAGATGCCTTCCTTCCCCAAGCTTCCCTGAGGGGCAGCCTAGCACTCTTCCTGAAAAGTGTTACTTTTCAACCCAAAAGGTACAATCAACTGGGCAAGATGCTCTGACCATCCCTTTTGAAATAGGAAAATCACTGTTAGGAGCCATTTTAAGACCTGGATGCTTTCAGCTCTGTTATTTTATCCTCAGATGTTCCTGTTCATTTTGCTCCCACTCATCCTTATGTAACAGGCCCTCACCTTGCTCCTCCTCTCTGTGAGCAGTCTGACCATCATCATCAAGCTTAACCAGACCTCACTGTAGCTGGTTCTAGCCTCGGGCATAATGAGGAGATGGATGGTTTGGAGGATTTCTTGTGTGCCATGGATACTACAGGACCATGAGAGCACTCCAGTGGGCACGCTTAGAGGAGATCTGTGCGCCAGTCCCGGGTCCAGGAAGGGCTCTTCCAATCCAGGCAAACAGGTTACAGTTCACCTAATGTTTAAGATCACCATCCTTCACATCAGATGGATCCATGTTCAGGTCTCAGCTTTGCCACTTCCTAGTTATAAAATTTGAGACAAATTATTCAATACCTCTGAGCCTCAATTTTCATATCCTTAGCATAGTCTATTAATATTAATCATGCTGCTTGTGAAAACCAAGATCATATTGAAGTACTGAGCCCCATGTTAAACTCCTAGTTGGCATTCACAAAATGCTGTAGCCCATTATTATTATTATTGTTTTTTAGTAATAATTTGATTCAAAAGCTTAATTCAACCTTTTCATGTTCAAACTATTCACTGTTAGCCCAGAAGAGGATAAGGTTTATATACAGAGGTCCTAGGTAAACTTTCTGGGCGTCACAGATCTCACACACCCAGCTCCCCTACCCCAAGCAGCTGTTCCCTTCAGAGTGGCCTCCTTTGTCTTCATGCCCTGGGCTTTCATCTCTCATTTTGCATCTGGTATCTGATACCTACCTGTGACTTCTTCCAGATTTTGAGGGCTTCCTGGCCCTTTTCCTGCCATTTTGCACCTGAGTTCTCCGGCATACATTTTGGGTTGAACCCTTTTTCTGTCATATTGCAGTGGCTCTGAAACAGGCCCCACTTGAAGCACATACAGTAGGTCAGGAGTGTTTTATGTTTTGGAAAACAGTTGGAGACATTTGGGTCTATTAATCTGTATTGCACTGACTTTTGTTACTGAGGTCAGATTGTCTTCTAGAAAATTAGTTTGTGCAATGAAGACTGTAGACAGTCCCCTGAAATTCAACATCGATTTTGAATATGTCTAAATTTGGATAATGGAACATGTTTCCATAGATTTAGAAGGACTTTCAAGTTAGTTAATGAATAACCTCTGTTAGGGAATGTTATTTTACTTTTTTTTTTGTTTTGTTTTATAGTGACTTGAAATATTAAGTGGCCTGTAAATCCATGTTTAAAAATTTCTGGATGATTCTTGGATGTAGGGATTACATGATGTCAATATAAAGTGTTTACCCTTAAAAGAAGAAAAATTAGAATGAAACTGTTAGGCAGGAAATGTCTTTTTTTTTCTTTCCAATTTGCATTTTGGGTTCAGAGGTACATGTGCAAGTTTGTTACATGGGTAAACTGCATGTCACGGAGATTTGGTTTACAGATTATTTCGTCACTCAGGTAATTAGCATAGGACCTGATACGTAGTTTTCTGATTTTCACCCTCAAGTAGGCTCCAGTGTCTGTGGTTCCATTCTTTGTGTCCCTGTGTACTCTATGTTTAGCTCCTACTTACAATAATGAAAGTATACAGTATTTGGTTTTCTGTTCCTGTGTTACTTTGCTAAGGCTAATGGCCTCCAGCTGCATCCATGTTGCTGCAAAGGACTTGGTTTCATTCTTTTTTTATGGCTGCATAGTGTTCCATGATATGTACTACATTTTCTTTATTCAGTCTACTGTGGATGGGTATTTAGGTTGGTTCCAGGTCTTTGCTATTGTGAATAGTGTTACGATGAAAATATGCATGCACGTGTTTTTGTGGTAGAATGATTTATATTCCTTTGAGCATATATATGGTAATGAGATTGCTGGATTGAATGGTATTCTTTGAGGAATCTCCAAACTGCTTTCCACATTGGCTGAACTGATTTATACTCCCACCAGCAGTCTATAAGGATTCTCTTTTCTCTGCAACCTCACCAACATCTGTTACTTTTTCACTTTTTAATAATAACCATTCTGAGTGGCGTGAGATGGTATCTTATACTGGTTTTGATTTGCATTTCTCTAATGATTGGCCATGTTGAGCATTTGTTCATATGCTTGTTGGCCATGCGTATGTCTTCTTTTGAGAAATGTCTGTTCATGTCCTTTGCCCATATCTTAACAGGATTGTTTGTGTTTTGCTTGTAAATTTGTGTAAGTGTCTTATAGACTCTGAATATTAGGCCTTTGTCAGATACATAGTTTGCAAAAATTTTCTCTCATTCCATTGGTTGTCTGTTTACTGTGGTGATAGTTTCTTTGTTATGCAGAAGCTCCTTAGTTTAATGAGACCTTGTTTGTCAACTTTTGTTTTTGTTGTAGTTGTTTTCCGGGTCTTTGTCATGAAATCTTTGCCAGGTCTATGTCTAAAATGGTACTTCCTAGGTTTTCATCTAGGGTTTTTTATAGTTTTAGGTTTTACATTTAAATCTTTAATCCATCCTAAGTTGATTTTTGTATGTAATGGAAGGAAGGGGTCCAGTTTCAGTCTTCTGAATATGGCTAGCCAGTTATCCCAGCACCGTTTATTTAGTAGGGAGCACTTTCTCATTGCTTGTTTTTGTTGATTTTGTCAAAGATCTGATAGTTGTAGGTGTCTGGCTTTATTTCTGGGTCCTCGACTCTGTTCCATTGGTTCATGTGTCTGTTTTTGTACCACTACCATGCTGTTTTTGTTATTGTACTAATGTAGTATTAGTTTGAAGCTGGGTAATGTGATGCCTCCAGCTTTGTTCTTTTTGCTTTAAATTTCCTTGGCTATTTGGGATTTTTTTTTTTTTTGGTTCCATATATATTTTGCAATAGTTTTTTAAAAAATTCAGTGATGAATATCATGGGTAATTTTATATGAATAGCGTTGAATCTGTAGATTGCTTTGGGCATTATGGCCGTTTTAACAATATTGATTCTTCTTATCAATGAGCATGGAAAGTTTTTCCATTTGTTTGTGTCATCTCTGATTTCTTTCAGCATAATACCTGTATTTCTAGGTGTATGTATGATGTCTTTCATATAATACCTATATTTCTAGGTATTGCATTTTTTCTGTAGCTGTTGTAAATGGGATTGCATTCTTGATTTGGCGTGGATGTTGTTGGCGTTTAGAAATGCTACTGATTTTTGGCCATTGATTTTGTATCGTTAAATTTTGCTGGAGTTGTTTAATTAGCTGAAGTAGCTTTTGTGCCAAGACTATGGGATGTTCTAGGTATAAAACCATATTGTCTGTGAGGAGAGAGAGTTTGACTTCCTCTCTTCCTGTTTGAATGTCTTTTATTTCTTTCTCTTGCCTGATTCATCTGGCTAGGACTTCCAGTACTATGTTGAATAGAAGTGATGAGAGAGGGCATCCTTGTCTTGTTCCAGTTCTCAAAGGAAATGGTTCCAGCTTTTGCACATTCAGTATGATGTTGGCTGTGGGTTTATCATAGATGACTCTTATTATTTTAAGGTATGCTCCCTTGAAGCCTAGGGATGTTGAATTTTATCAGAAGCCTTTTCGGCATCTATGACAACCATCATGTGGTTTTTGCCTTTAATTCTGTTTATGTGGTGAATCACATTTATTGATTTGCATCTGTTGAACCAGACTTGCACCCAAGAGGCAGAGCCTAATCATAGTGGATTAGCTTTTTGATGAGCTGCTGGATTCAGTTTGCTTGTATTTTATTGAGGATTTTTGCATCTATGTCCATCAGGGATATTGGCCTGAAATTTTCTGTTTTTTGTTGTGTCTCTGGTAGGTTTGGTATCAGAAGAGGAGGGACTCTTCTCTAACTCATTCTATGAGGCCATCTCATAGAACGGTACCAGCTCATCTTTAGAAAATGTCTTGATCATCTTACCTGATGGGCACATTAAATACAGTATGTGAAGATTTTCATAGCAGTTTTGACTCCACTTTCTTTCAGGTTGTAGTAGTCTCTTCTTGTAACAAGGATTTAGCAGCATAAGGGAATCTCTATTCAGTATTCCTATAGACAGAACCAATAAATATGAGCTCGCAATCTAAAATTGCAAAACACATGGAGAAATAGTTTATCATGAATGAGAGGAAGCAAGACATTTTCAGATTATAATATTTTGGGAATAATGGATAACATTTTTAATATGATGTATTTAATATATCTAATCCTTTCTTTCCCTTGATATGATTTTTATTAAAAAAAAAAGAAACTGAGATTTTTTTCTTTTGAAATAATTTTAGGCTTACAGAAATGTAAAAAAACTATACAGGGACCATATTTACCCATCACCCAACTTCCCCTAAAGTTAAAATTTATACAACCATGATAAAATTATCAAAACCAGGAAATTAACAGTAGTAGAATATTAGTAAAACAACAAATACTATTCAGTTTCTTCAGTTTTTTCCTAATGACATTTTTTTCTCTTCAATATTCTCTCCAGAATCCCACATTTCATTTAGTTGGTGTATATCTTGAATTTTCTCTAAATTCTTTAGTCTATCTTCACACATTTGAAAAGTGTTGATCAGTTACCTTGTAGAGATTTCTCAATTAGGGTTTGTTTCATGTTCCCTCATGACACTTTTGAGCCTGTTGCAGTTTTGGCGAGATCACAGAGGTGATGTACACTTACTAGTGCATCATATCGGGGTGCAAACACCGGCATGTCCTGCTGCTGATTTAGTTAACATCCGTCACTTAGCTGACATGGTGTCTGCCAGGTTTCTCTATTATAAAGTGAAGCCCTTGTAAATTATCTTGTGGGGAAATACTTTGAGGTATGCCAACATTGTGTTTCTCCTCAAACATTTTCTTACTGATTTTAGCATTTGTCAGTAGCTCTTTGCCTCTGATCATTATGACTGTAGAGTTTGCCTGATGGTGATTTTGTATTGTCCTTATGGCTTCTATTAATACATTTATTAACTGGAGCTCATCTGCAAGGAAGAGCTATCCTTCTCCTTTATTTATTCACATTTGTAAAAGTTCATGGATGTTTATTTTATTCTGTGTGTTGTAAGCCGGTACTGTTGTTATTTATTTTGTTTGTCAGATTATTCCAATTTTGACCGCTGGGAACAGCTTCGGTGTCCACTTGGCTCCCGTCTTCTTTAGACACATTCTCATCAATTTTCAGTCATTTTTTCATTTTCTCACGTCACAAAATGTTCTTGAATAAATTTGCATTTTGCCTGCTCTTACCCTGGAATCAGCTGCCTCTCAAAAGATTTCTCATGCCTTATATTGGGGAATTGTGTTTAGAAATCAGAATCTGGATGCTTGGTGTGCACGTAGCAATTTAGGTGTCGCTGATTCTAGGCCTCTGCAGTCTGTGTAGTTGGGCATATGTGTATGTATACCAACACCCAAATGTCCATATCTGCATCTATATTAATTTATTCATCTATATGTTTAAAACCTTCAGCTCATATTGATTTCTTGAATTCCAATCCAACACCGCAAGATTTGCCTCTTGCTGTCATTGTCTACAATATATACTCATGTATTTGTTCACTTCCCAGCATACACCTAAAGTAGTCACAGAATGGCTAACTCATATCTTTGTGAGAAATAGATTTACTAACTCAACTACAGTATTTGTGTAGACTACTTTTTGTCTTTAGTCTTACAGTTGCCTGTCAAAATATGGTTTTCTGAAATTTCTTAGTTCTTTTCGTCTCCATAGCCTTCAGTATGTTCATGTTATTTATTTGTAATGTACTTATTGGGGCTGGGATTGCTATAATTTGGATACTCGTCCCCTCCAAATCTCATGTCGAAGTCTGATCTCTAGTATTGAAGGTGGGGCTTCATGGAAGGTGTTTGGGTCATGGGGGTGGATCTTCTGAGAATGGCTTAATGCCATCCTCATGGTAATGAATGAGTTCTCACTCTATTACTTCCCAAGAGACCTGGTTGTTGAAAGAGTCTGGCACCCTTTTCTGGTTTTCCCCTCACTTCTGCTCCAGCCATGTGATCTCTGCACACCGGCCTCCCACTATGAGGCGAAGCAGCCAGAGGTCCTCACCACATGCAGATGCTGGTGCCGTGCTTGTCGTACAGCCTGGACAACTGTGAACGAAATAAACCTCTTTTCTCTTTGAGACAGGGTTTCACTCTGTTGCCCAGGCTAGAGTGCAGAGGTACCACCATCACTGCAGCCTCAACCTTTCCAGGCTCAAGGAATCCTCCCATCTCTGCCTCCCATGTAGCTGGGACTATAGGCTCATACCACCACACCTGGCTAATTTTTGTAGAGACAGGATTTTGCCATGTTTCCTGCAGGCTGTTCCTTTCTTTGTAAATTGCCATGTCTTTATTGCATCATGAATGGACTAAGATGGGATATTTAAACCATTACCATCATTCTAAGAATCAAAGCCATACAGAAATGTATATGCAAGGAAGTATCACTCTCTCCTCATGCTTACTATCCTGTTCTTCACTCGTCTTCCTACCTTACCCATATCTCTCCTCTAAGAAGCTGATGTGTCTGTCTTGTATTTCTTTTACATAAATAAGCACATACAGATGTTTATTTTGTATGCCCTTCTTCATAACCTGAAGAATAACATAGTATAGATAATCGATCACATTTTGCTTTTTATAAGCTTAATGGTATGTCTTGGAAATTACTCCTAATCAGTTCACAGAACTCTTCCCCATTCTTTTTTGTAACTATATAGTACCTCATTTTGTGAATGTGTTGGGGTTTATTCAACCTTCCTTCTACATAGAGGCATTTAGATTGTCTCCAGTCTTTTGTAATTACAAACAACGCTACAGTGAATGTTTTTGTATTGTTGGAGGTATACTTTCAGGGTATATTTCTAGAAGTCAGATTGCAGAGTCAGAGAAGTGCATGTTTCACTCTTTATTGCCAGATTTCCCTCTGCAAGAGTCGTGCTGGGTTACCCTCCCACTGGCATTATGACAGCGTGGTCATTTCTCTAGTCTGCCTGACAGAATGTGATGTTATAATTTTTCATTTTGTCAGTTTTGTGAACATGGTATCTCAGTGCTGTTTTCATTTGCATTTCCTTAATGATAAGCAAATTTGAACCTTTTTTTGTGTGTTTGAAGGCCATTTTCAGATCCTTTTTTGTTAATTGTGCATTCATGTCAAGTTCCTGTTTTTCTATTGAGTCTTTGTTTCACAGGGTTCAAGTGTTCTTCATTTATTAGGGATATTAGCTCTTTGTGGTAGACTGTAATTATTTACTCCTGGTTAGTTGTTTTGTGATTTTTTTATAGTGTGTGTTTGTTTTGGTCATGTAATTTTAAAACACTTTTATGTAGACAGATTTACTAGTTATATCTCTGAATTTTCAGTTTTATATAGAAAGGCTAAATGGAAAATCAGCCATTACTTATATGCTGTCTTATTTTACATTTAAATCTGTAACACATTTTGGTTTTTTTCTTGCATGTATTGTGAAATATGGAATCTAATTTTTATTTTTCCAAATGATGACCTGGTTGTCCCAGCACCATTTATTAAACAGGACGCTTGTACTCCAGTGACTTGAGATGTCCATTTTATCCTGTATTAACCTTTTATATGTCCTTGGTCCTGTTTCTGAACATCCTATTACATTGTATGTCTATTTGTCTATTAATGGACCAGGATCAAATTGTTTAAGGCTTTATAACATGTTTTAATGTCTGGGAGAGCTAGTTATATCCGCTTTTTAGTTTTTCCTTTTCAGTGTTTTTTTGGGATATTCTTACATATTTCTTTTTTCTTGTGAACATTAGTATCAACTAGTCTAACTCATTTATGAAATAGCTTGCTGATATTTTTGATCAAGATTGCATTAAATTCATACATTAACGTGGGAACAGCTGTCGTCTATACATTGTTAATTTAATCTGAGAACAGGATACGTCTTTGTGTTTAATCAAGTCTACTTCTGTGTCTTTTAGGAATGTTTTAACATTGTGTTGTACACATTTTGCACATTTCTTGTTAAATGTATTATAAAATAATCTTTGTTGATATGCATGTGGCTTTCTTTGCAAGTAAGTTCTCTACTGTTTATTTTTTGTGTATACAGAGGCCGTTAGTTTTTGTAAGTTAATATAGCCTTAGTTAATATCCCTGTCTAATGTTAAATAGTAGTAGAAATAAAGAGTAAACACAGCAGGCCTGTAACTACCATCCTTAGAAAGGTCCTTGTCTGGCATCTGGAAACTCAAATGTCAGAAGTATTTACACCATTATCTAACTGTGAAGGGTAGTTTACTGTGCCTAGACTGTATATGTAAACAATTTGGTTTATGCTAACCACCTGCTTTCTTTCTGGGAGTCTGGAATTTTGGTATATGTTAGGCAGAGGGTGTTTATGTGATCAGATCCCAATAAAAACCTGAGTCTCTAATGGTCTTCCCTGGGCAGGAACCTCACACCCATGTTGCCACATTTTCATTGCTGGGGAAAGAGTGTGAACTCTGTGAGTCCTCCACGGGAGGGAGAGCGAGAAGGACACCTCATACGGATCTGTACTCTTGTGGACTCCACCTTCTTCTTTTCCTCTTATGATTTGGCTGTGTGTCCTTACTTCGTTGCTGTGATGAATGATAGTCAGGTGTGCAGCTGCATGCTTGCTCACAGAATTCTTCTAGAACATCTCCAAGTGTTGGGGTTGCCTTGGAGACTGACACCCTGGTCATAGTGGAAATGCCTTTAGTGTTTCCCTATTAAATATGATACTGGCTTTATGATTAGGTGTATGTAATATCAAATTTTTTATCACATTAACAAAGTATCCACTAATTCCTATTTTCTTGAGTGTTTTAAGCATAAATGAGTGTTGAAATTTGACAGAGATTTCTCCTCAGTATTTATGGAGATCATTATATTATTTTTCTCTTAGATCTATTAATAGAGTGTACAGTACTAATGAATTTCCTAATATTGAACCAACCTTGAATTCTGGAATGAATTATCTTTTTTATGATTTATTATTTTCTTAATGTGGTCTTTTTGCTAATATTTCATTTATAATTTGACATTGATATTCATGAGTAATTAATATTCATGAGTAATACTTTTCTGTGGTACTCTTTTTTTAACGAGTCTTTACCTGGTTTAGGTATCAGTGTCACACTTGCTTCATATGAGGAGTTAGGAAAATCTACCTTCTTTTCCATAATCGGAAATAATTTGTAGATCATTGTGACATCTGGTTTTTGAGGGCTTGGTACAATTACCCTGTGAGACCATCTTGGCCTGGTTCTTTTTGGAAGTGGGCTAGTTATTTCTTTAATAACTTTCTATTTCTTTGAAAATAGGTCTATTTAAGCTTTCTAAATCAGATGGGGTCAGTATTGGCAATCTGTATTTCTCTAGGGAACTATCCATTTCACCTAGGTTTTAAAATTTATTTTCACAGAAGTTTCCAAATTAGTCATTTATGATTTAAATTTTATTTCTGTTTCAATGATTATTTTTTTAATTAAAAAATCAACTTTATTTCCATACAAAAATACTTGTATTTTCTTTTTTTTTTATTGTACTTTAGGTTTGGGGTACATGTGCAGATCATGCAGGATTGTTGCATAGGTGCACACATGGCAATGTGGTTTGCTGCCTCCATTCCTCTGTCACCTACACCTGCATTTCTCCCAATGTTATCTCTCTCTGACCTCCCCATCCCCCCGCTGTCCCTCCCTTAGGCCCCCCCAACAGACCCCAGTATGTGATGCTCCCCTCCCTGTGTCCCTGTGTTCTCATTGTTCGACACCCACCTATGAGTGAGAACATGTGGTGATTCATTTTCTGTTCTTGTGTCAGTTTGCTGAGAATGATGGTTTCCAGATTCATCTATGTCCCTACAAAGGACATGAACTCATCATTTTTTATGGTTGCATAGTATTCCATGTTGTATATGTGCCACATTTTCCTTGTCCAGTCTGTCATTGATGGACATTTGGGTTGGTTCCAGGTCTTTGCTGTTGTAAACAGTGCTGCTATGAACATACGTGTGCATGTGTCTTTATAATAAAACGATTTATAATCCTTTGGGTATGTACTCAGTAATGGGGTTGCTGGGTCAAATGGCATTTATATTTGTAGGTCCTTGAGATATTGCCACACTGTCTTCCACAATGGTTGCACTAATTTACACTCCCACCAACAGCGTAAAAGTGTTCCTATTTTTCTTCTCCAGCATCTGCTGTCTCCAGATTTTTTAATGATCACCATTCTAACTGGTGTGAGATGGTTTCTCAATGTGGTTTTGATTTGCATTTTTCTAATAAACAGTGATGATGAGCATTTTTTCATATGTTTCTTGGCCTCATATATGTCTTCATATCCTTTGTCCACTTTTGGATGGGTTTGTTTTTCCTTGTAAATCTGTTTTAGTTCTTTGTAGATTCTGGATATCAGCCCTTTGTCATATGGGTAGATTGCAAAAATTTTTTCACATTCTGTTGATTGCCGGTTCACTCTAATGATTGTTTGCTGTACAGAAGCTCTGAAGTTTAATTAGGTCCCATTTGTCTATTTTGGCTTTTGTTGCCAGTGCTTTTGGTGTTTTAGTCATGAAGTCCTTGCCTATGGCTGTGTCCTGAATGGTTTTGCCTAGGTTTTATTCTAGGGTTTTCATGGTGTTATCAATGATTATTTTATTATTGTTCTTTCTTATTTTGAATATTTGTGCTCTCTCCCCATTTTCCCCTTAATCAAGTTAGATTGTGGTTTGTACATCTTGCTAATTTTTTTCAAAACAACAACTGGGAGTTGCTTTGTTATTTATTGTACTGCTTTTGTATTCTCTATGTCATTAATGTCTGCATTAACTTCATTATCTCCCTCCTTTATTTGGTGGGCTTTGTTCTTTTTCTAGTTTTTAGAGTTGGAAATTTAATATTTTTTTCAGTGTTGTTATTAAATGTATTTAGTGCAATGATTTTCCTCTGATTACTGCTTTAAATGCATCCCTTATATTTTGATATGTAGTGTTTTCATCATTCTTTAAAAATAGTAATTTCTATTTCCCACAAGAATTGTTTTAATAGAACATTTTTAACTTTCCCCGTAGAAGGACCTTTCTGTTTTTTGTTTGTCTTAGTAATTTTCTAGCTTGATTGCATTGGCAGCAAAGAGGTTTTTGTATTTAAAAATATTTCTACTCTACAGAAGTTACTAATTGATATGGTATGGGTATTTGTCCCCTTCAAGCCTTATGTTGAAATTTGAGCCCAGTGTTGGAGGTGGGGCCTGGTGGGAGGTGTTTGGATCATGGGGGCAGATCCCTTCTGAATGGCATGGTGCCATCTTTGTGGTAATGAATTCTCACTGTGTTAGTCCCTGCAAGAGCTGTTAAAAGAGCCAAGTGCCTCCGACTCTCTCACTTCTTCTCTTGCCATGTGACCTCAGCATGCCTTGGGTCCCCTTTGCCTTCCCAAACAAGTGGGAGCAGCCTGAGGCCCTCACCAGAGGCTGAGTGGGTGTTGGTGTGTGCCTCCACATGCACAGGCTGCAGAACCATGAGCCAAATAAACTGTTCTTTATAAATTGGCTGGATTGGAATCCTTGGTTTACACTTTTTTTCATTGACTTATTTTTTAAAATGCAGCTCCATTATCAGTTTGTTTATATGCTGATTTTGGAAGACCTGATGTCAGTCTGATTGTTTTGCCAGTGGCTTTGATGATTTTATTTTCTTATTGGAAATCTTATAGTTTTATTAGAACATACATCAGAGATTTTAGTTTTAAATATAAGCTTCACTCCACTACTCTGTTTTTCTTCCCTAGGGACTCAGTAAACAAATACTATTTCTTCATTGCCTGTGTTCCATTTCCACTACTGTCTCTGAACTTTTATTTACTTATTCATTTTTATTCTCTCACTTGCTTGGATATCTTATTTAGTGACCCTTGCTATATTTTCATTTTTGTCTATCGTGTTTTGGGCATCTTTTATTTCTCATTTCTTTTGTAAAACAATTTCTCTGAATACATAATAGTTGTTGCATATTTATGGGGGACATGTGATATTTTGATACAATAGCACTATGTATAATGACGAAATCAGGGCAGTTGGGATATCCATAACCTCAAATGTTTACCATTGTTTGTTTTGGGAACATTCCAAGTCCTTTCTTCCAGTTATTTTAAGTATACTAAGTTATTGTTAATTATAATCACCTAGAGTGCTATCAAACACTAGAACTTATTACTTCTAACCCTATTCTTTGTACCCACTAAACAACCCCTTATTTCTGAGAAAACTTTGTTACATCATCCTTGCGTTCAGTCAGCTTTTTATTTCTTCCTGTTATTTGCCTGTTTCTGTTTTCAAATGTCTGATTTAAGGTGGGTAGTATTTTTAATGCTTGCTTGAGGCTTGAGCATGGCAAATTCATTCATTTTTAATGCTTGCCTGGGCGTGGCAAATTCATGTGAAGTGTGGGCTTGCAGTTTTCTTCTACATGCTTCACAGTTATTTTCAGCAGAGATTTTCCTCAGCTGATGTGTGTGACATTTCCGTTCCTGATAGCGTTTGCACTGGCTCTGTAGGTGTGACTTCGCTTTCCTCTTGTTCATTTCATGCTGTGGGACTTGCTTGTGTTTCTCAGGATTCCTGGCACTCTTCTGTGGGCAGAGCACAGTGCTCTGACTCCTGCCTTGCAGAACCCTGCTTTTACTTCCTTTTCTACTTGACCACTTGGTTGCCCAAAGGAACTTTCTCTTCCTCTTTGCTTTTTCCTCCCAGATGGGCCCTTCCGGTGCTCCTGCCCCTCCCATAGCACCTCCCCTGGCCCCTCCTGGTGGACCTTCTCATCAGCTCAGCACCTGCTCTGTCATCCCATAGGGCTTTCTATTTGCAGTAAAGCTTTGTGACTGGGACAGCAGTGAGAGAGAGAGCAGGCTGGGGATTTAGTGGTATTTCCTCTTTTCAGTTCATATATTTTGCAGTTTTGGTGTTCTCTACCTTCAGATCATGTGGAAGGCATGGGTTTGTGTAGATTTTACTTTTCCTTTCTTGTTTTTTTCTATCTTTTGGGAGGAAATTTTGGGATAGAAGCAGTTATACCAATGCCATTGTCCTCAGCCATCCATGTTGCCAATTTCTTTTCTTTCTTTGTTTTTTTTTTTTTTGAGATGGAGTCTTGCTGTACTTAGGCTAGAGTGCACTGGTGCATTCTCAGGTCACTGCAGCCTCCGCCTCTTCGGATTCAAGCAACTGTCGTTCTCCTGCCTCAGCCTCCCGAGTAGCTGGGATTACAGGCATGCACCACCATGCCCACCTAGTTTTTGTATTTTCAGTAGAGACGGGGTTTCGCCATATTGGCCAGGCTGGTCTCAAACTCCTGACTTCAGGTGATCAGCCTGCCTTGGCCTCCCAAAGTGCTGGGATTACAGGTGTGAATCACCACACCCAGCCCCATGTTACCAATTTCTAAAAGAGAACCACCACATGTCAGTTAACAAAGTGGGCTGTGGTGGCCACAGGCCAGGTCCATGGAGATTTCAGAGTCCTACGCAGGCAGACTTATGGAAGTGGGGGGTGCTGGGAAGATGAGTTGCTGCCTAGGGTTCCTGGCCTGTCTTTGTTACTTTACAACTTAGTGTTCCCTGGTTTGTGCTGGGGTATCCCCAGGAGTTGGGACAGATAGACTGTTGGCAGGAGAAGGGACTGTACACATCTAACCAAACCTGATGATCCTTGAGGAGCTGAACCACACACTCCCCTCCCTGTGTCAGCCCATGCACGAGCTGGCCCAGGTGGGACTGAGCTCGGCCTTCTTCCCTGGAGGCTGCCATTCTCAGCCACCTCTGCACCTCCTTCATAGAGTTCCCTGAAATTGCCCTGTTCCTGGGCCAGGGATGTACCCCACACTGCACTGTGCAGTTCGTCCATCCTCCAAAGCTCATCTTGAAGCAGGAGTGGCCGGGAACAAACATCTTGAACGCTGAGCTGAGGAAAGAAGTGGCTTTTATTTGGCCGGGAGCTGTGGGGGCACTACAGCCTCATTCACTAAGCTCCCTGAGCTGCAGCTTCTCTCCGCTTTTATAGGCTTACAATGCTAAAGAGGAAACTGAGGCGGAACTGTGTCATTGTCCATTTGCTGGACATCCGACTTTACAATCTTTTGGCTTCATTGATTTGCTAATTCATATGCAGTGTGAACAGGAACCAGTAGGGGAGGGGGCTTACAGAGACAAGACAAAAGCAACAAGCTGTTTGTTGGCAGAGGTGTTTCCAGGAGGGAGCCTGGTCTGTGGAGACGTGGGGGCGTGAACCAGTGCCAGGCTCCAGCCGGCAGGATTAAAGTTTATTTCAGGGTTAACAGGTAGCAGAGACACTGGGAACTAAAAGGGAGTCATTTTCCCAGCTGTTTGGTATTTTACTTCATTTTCTTTCCCTTCTTCACCCTCCTTCTCATCTGGAAGGTGGGGAGGGAGGAGGTGAAATTAAAGGAGGCGAGGGAGTGTCCCCTCTCAATCTGAGCATCTCTTCTGGTTCTCTTAGGCCCCAGCATGGTAGGGAGGCCCTTCTCTGTCCCCTAGCGCTCCCAGCCAACAGCACTGCTCACTTCTGCCCTGTCCACTGGCATCTGCAGCAGTGGCCCTGCGCTGGTTGTCATAGGGGCTGGGCCCAGTGGATTCCGGAGTGAGTGAGGGAAGCTGAGAAACATGCTTGGTGTTGGGACGATGCAGGACGGTGTCTCCACAAAGGCTCAGAGGCAAAAGGAAATGAGAACCAGAGCTGTGACTTAGGTTCACAGGGAAGCTGAATAAAGGGAAAGGCGGGAGTTTAAACCTATCTGAAGGCATTGTGTTAAATATAATGTTTTCTTGACAAATACCCAGCACACTGCATTATTTTTAAAAATCCCCTCATTATAAGCTCAGATCAATTTCTTACATATGGAAGAGTTTCTATGCTATATGTTATTCTAATGAGAAAAAAAGAAAAGTGACTTACAGTACTATACAACACGATCACATGAAATACTCATGTAAAATTCTTTTAGAACAAGATGACACATTCTTAAAGGTAAGCAGTGCTGTGCAGATACTAATAATTCCTGAGCACGAGAGAGAGCCAGGGCAATGCGAGTGCCATTTGTCCAGAGATTAAAAACCAGGACCTGGGACTTGCAGGCCTCGAGGCCCTCACAGAGGACCTGAGCCTGGCTCTCTACCCCTGTTAGGCCACAGGGACTCCCTCCTGGGGGATGGAGGACGGGAAGCCCGGGCAGAGGGGGTTCCAAGCTGCTGGGGAAAGCCCGGGACTTTCCAGGGTTCTCTTCTCAATAATAGAAAGTGCCTCCTGGGCAGCAGAGCAAGACTTTGTCTGGCGGGGTGCAGGGCAGGGGAACAGGGAAAGAAACTGCCTCCTAGTGAGTTGGTGGGGGTTGGAAGTTACTTCAGTCCTCACTTCCATCTCCCAGGTGACACTTTCTGAGCCAGGCCCCCTACACAGGTGTCCTCGAGTGGGACGGGTGGCTGGTGGTGCCAGGAGAGGACGGCAGCTGTGGGCCCTGGGAGACACCTCTGTGGTGGGCTTGGGTTTTGGAGCACAAGATAACAGCTGTGTGAGAAACGGGGTGAGGATGGATGGTGTGGGACATATGCCTGCTGTGAGGGTTCCCAGCTCAGGCGACAGAGGGGGAGTTACTGCAGCCCTGGGGAGAGGGGGTGCAAGAGCACCGGGTCCCTGTGGCTCTCAGGGGTGCAGAGGGCTCCTTTCCTTCCCCTTGGTCTCCTTCCTTGTGGGGTGGCTGCCCCTGGTGGCCTCCCTGACTGGGGTGCCCTGTGGGTGCTCTTGAGGGGATGGAGGTCAAGGTGGAGGACGTGAGCTCTGCAGGTCGCCCAGCCAGCGCCCACGTGCTCTGGTGCCAGCCAGGGACACATGTGTGAGTCAGCATGACCTGGAGGAACACACTGTGCCCAGAACACTCTGACTCTGTCTGTCTGCACCTGCTGCCTCCCCATGGCCGGGTCCAGTGCACTGTTGCGGGTATGGTGCATCTCCCTGTGCCGCCCCCGCCCTGAAGAGTCACTCCCCCAAAGCCTTTCCTAAGTCTCCTAAGCCCCTCTGTCTCCCTGGTGGCACTTCACACCAGCTGTGTGAGGCGGGACTCGCCAGAGAGGGATAGTCACCACCGGGAGAGGCCCCTGCGTGCCCTGGGAACGTGGGACCCAGTGTTCTGGGAAACGTCTGAGGAGTGCAAGACTTACCACAGGCTTGGTGTGATGTCTTCTGTTTCTGTTTAAATCAACTGAAAGGACCCAAGAACTGGGATTCTTCACATCTACCAATTTAGACTTTACTTTGGGAAAAGAAAAAGCACTCACAAATAAATTTAATTAGTCAATCTATAATTATGGTGTGAATAAGTTCCATTTAAATGTAATGTTCCAAGCATGATAATTTGTTGAGTTAATCAAATCATTGATCCATCTTAATGTTCCTAAAGTTAGGACCTCATCTAAGCTTCATAAAAAGAAAGCATTTTATGCATTTCAGTTTTCCCCACAAGTCCCTCTTTGTTAAAAATAGAAAAAAACAGTTTTTCTTTCAAAATTAGCTGATATTCTGTGCCTGGAAGAAATCAGTGGGGTTTCTCACGCTTTCTGCGTGGCGGTTCTCCTCGGGCTTTCCGTACGGCGGTTCTGTCAGGCTTTCCTACACCAACAATACACAGGCAGAGGGCGAAATCATGAATGAACTCCCATTCACAATTGCTGCAAAGAGAATAAAATACCTAGGAATACAGCTAACAACTGAAAGACTTCTTTAAGGAGAACTACAAATCACTGCTCAAGGAAAACAGGGAGGGCAGAAAGAAATGGAAAAACATTCCATGCTCATGGATAAGAAGAATCAGTCTTGTGAAAATGGCCATAATGCCCAAAGCAATTTATAGATTCAGTGCTATTCCCATTAAACTACCATTGACATTCTTCACAGAAAAACTACTTTAAAAATAATATGGAACCAAAAATGAGGGTGTATAGCCAAGATAATCCTAAACAAAAAGAACAAAGCTGGAGGCATCATGCTGCCCAATTTCAACCTATACTACCAGGCTACAGTAACCAAAACAGCAATGTACTGGCACAGAAACAGACATATAGACCAATGGAACAGAGTAGAGATCTCAGAAGTAAGACTGAACATGTACCACCACCTGATCTTCAGCAAACCTGACAAAAGCAAGCAATAGGGAAAGGAGTCCCTATTTAATGAATGGTGCTGGGAAAACTGGCTAGCCACATGCAGAAAATTGAAACTGAACCCCTTCCTTACACCTTGTACAAAAATTACCTCAATATGGATTAAAGACTTAAATATAAAACCCCAAATTACAAAAACCATAGAAGAAAATCTAGGCAGTACCACTCAAAATATAGGTACAAACAAAGATTTCATGACAAAAGTATCAAAAGCAATTGCAACAAAAGCAAAAACTGACAAATGAGATCTAATTATACTGAAGAGCTTCTGCACAGCAAAAGAAACTATCATCAGAATTAACAGACAACCTAAAGAATGGGAGAAAATTTTTGCACTCTATCCATCGGACAAAGGTCTAATATCCAGAATCTACAAGGAACTTAAATTTGCAAGAAAAAACCAACAACCACATTAAGAAGTGGGCAAAGGACATGTACAGACACTTCTCAAAAGAAGACATTTATGCAGCCAACAAACTTTAGAAAAAAGCTCCACATCACTAATCATTAGTGAAATGCAAAGCAAAATCACAATGAGATCTCACATCAGTCAGAATGGCAATTATTAAAAAGTCAAAAAACAAACAGATGCTGGTGAGGCTCTGGAGAAAATAGGAACACTTTTACACTGTTGGTGTGAATGTAAATTAGTTCAACGATTGTTGAAGACAGTGTGGCGATTCCTCAGAGACCTAGAATCCAAAATACCGTTTGAACCAGCAGTCCCATTGCTGGGTATATACCCTAAGGAATACAAATTATTCTGTTATAAATATACATATGTTCATTGCAGCACTATTCACACATATGTTCATTGCAGCACTATTCATAATAGCAAAGACATGGAATCAACCCAAATACCCAACAATGGTAGACTGGATAAAGAAAATGTGGTACAGATACACCATGGAATACTCTGCAGCCATAAAAAAAGAACATGATCATGTCCTTTTCAGGGACATGGGTGGAGCTGGAAGCTATTATCCTCAGCAAATTAGCACAGGAATAGAAAACCAAGCTCTGCATGTTTTCATTTATAAGTGGGAGCTGAACAGTGAGAACAATGGACAAAGGGAGGAGAACAACCCACACTGGGTCCTGTCGGGAGAGAGGGAGAGGGAGAACATCAGGATAAAAAGCTAATGTATATGGGGCTTAATACCTAGGTGATGGATTGATAGGTGCCGAAAACTACCATGGCATGCGTTTACCTATGTAATAAACCTGTACTTCCTGTACATGTATCCTGGAACTTAAAATTTGAGAAAGAATAAATATATCGAAATATTAAAAACAATTGGAGTTTCAGAGAAGAGGAGCAAGAGATTAAGAGAAAAAGATATTTCAAGATGTCAATTATCAATCTTGCAAAGACACAGTTACAGTTTCATGAAATTCAGTGAAAACATGGGATGAAATAAAGGAAACTCCATTTAGACACATCATAATCATATTGCTGAAAACTAAATATGAGAGTAAATTTTTGAAAACAGTGAGAAGAGTGATACATGACATACAATGGACTGTTATTTGAATGACTGCAAATTTCTCCTCAGAAATCCTGGAGGCAAGTAGATAGTGGAGCACCTTCTTTCAGTGCTGAAAAAAAAATCTTTCAAGCCAGAATTCTCTATCAGCAAAATAATCCTTCAGGAATAAAGGCCAAAAAGAGAGAGATTCTCAGATGAAGGAAATGACTGGAATTCATTTCCTACAGACTTGCTCTATAGGACGTGTTAATGGAATTTCTCCAGGGAAGTAAAATGATACTACGGAGAAGTTACATCTTTAGGGATGAAGAACAACAGAAGTGGCAAATAGTAGCTAAGTGTGAAAGAACTTTTTTCCCTCTTAAGTTCTTCAAAATATGTTTGGTGGTTGAAAGTATAAATTATAATATTGTCTGGTGGGAGTTTTAATGTATATAGATATAATTTGTATGACAACTATACCATAATGGGAAATGGGAAAGGTAAAGTGACCTATATCATTTCAAGGCTTTAAATAGACTGTAGAGAAGTTACGTATGTATATTTTAATTCATGGAGTAAGTACTAAAAATATAAAATATTAATTAAAATATAAATAACATTTACTATTTAATAATAAATAGTATTCTTCAAATCCAATTGATGAAAATAAAATAATATTCAAGTAACCCAAAGGAAAGCAAGAAAATGGACACAGAAATGAATTTAAAAAATGAGACAAAATAAATGATAATTTTGTTAACCTGAACGCAACTATATTAATAATTATGTTAACTGCAAACATTCCCATTAAGAAGAAAATATTGAGAAAGCAGATAAGAGAGTAAGGCTCTTATATATGCTGCTCATAAGAGACATAATATTACCCTTGATCTTAACTGAAAGACTGAGCAGTGATATGAGACATGCTTTTAAATTAAGCATAGAGATATGCTCAAAGTAAATGAATGGAAAAATATATTGAATGCAAATAATAAACATAAAAGGCCAAAGTGGCATAGAATAAACTTCAGCACACATAATAGAATTAGAGATAATGAGGGATATTTAATAATAAATAGGACAGATTATAAGGAAGACATAACAATTATATCTTGGTAATATACTTTGGTAATTTGGTAAATACTGAAGATGCAATTGATTCACTAAAATAAAATACACAATTCCACAGTCATAGAAGTAGATTTTATCACTCTTTAGAAATTGATAGAACACCTAGACCAAAAAAAAAAAATCAGGAAAGCCACAGAAGCCTTGAATAACATTATCAACCACCTTGATTCAGTGGACGTTTGCAGAGCACTATATCCAACAACCACAGAATTCAGTCTTCTCATGTGTGCATGGTCAGTTCACCAGCTTTATAATATTACATCATAAGGATTACATACTCTGACCACAACAAATTTAAGTTAGAAATCAGTAGCAGTCTGGGAAAACCTCAATGTCTGGAAAGTCCATAACAAACTTCTAGTTAAATCGTGAGTCAAAGATGAAATCACAAGGGAATAAGATAATATTACAAAGTAAAATGTTAATGAAAACATATCAGAAATTTTGAGTGCAGCTAAAGTTAGCTTGGGGGAAACTTGTAGATGAAATACAACAGAAATTAAGAAAGATCTAAAATCAGCTATCTAATGTTCTACTTTAAGAAGCTAGAATGGAAAGTAAAACTAAAATACATAGGAAGAAGAAACAAATAATGATAAGGTCAGAATCAACAAAGTAGGAAACAGACAACACAGAAAAAAAACAAAGCCCAAAAGCTGGTTCTTTGAAAAGAAACAGTTGAACACACATCACCAATATCATCAAGAAAAGAGAGGTAATCAACACAAACCCTACAGTAATTAAAAAAACAATAAGAGAATCTATTAACAATTTATACTAACAAATTCAATGACCTACATGAAATGCAATAGTTCCTTAAAAAATACAACTTATCAAACTGGATTCAAGTTTTCATAGAAAATCTGAGTAGAATTATATCCATAAAGCAGCTGAATTAGTAATTAAAATTATTTATATAATGAAAAGTCCAAACACAAATGGCTTCTCTGTTTAATTTTCTTAAACATTAAGAAATATTAACAATCCTATAAAACTCTTTCAGAAAATAATGGAGATGGGGGACAATTCTTCACTTATTTTGCAGCTCTGGTATTACCCTGATATTAAGACAAAGGTATTATGTGAAAAGAAAATTACAGATCAACATCTCCCACTCACGTATATCCAAACATGATATCAAATCAAATGCTCCAGTATATAAAATAGTACAACATAACCAAGAAAGGTTTATTCTGGAAATCCAAGGTTGATTTAACATTCAACAATTAGTATAATTTTCCGTATTAACAGAATGCAGGAGAAAAACCATATGATTATTTCAACAGATGCAGCAAAAGCATTTGAGAGCAAACTATGAATTGTCAAATCGATGAAAGGCATTTTTGAAAAACCTAGAGCCAACCTTTTACTTTATGGTAAAAATCCTAATTGTTTTTCCATGAGACTGGCAGCAAGGCAGTCACCTTTTCCATTCAACAGTCAATGTACTCAAGGACCTAGTTCTTGTAATACAACCATATAAAGAAATAAAGGGCAGAAAAATGAAAATGAGAGAAGTAAAACTGTTCTTGTTTGCAGGCTATATGATTGTTTATGTAGAAAATCTCAGGTAGTCTACAAAAAATCCAGTACTACCAGAACTAATGTATAAATTTAGCAAGGTTAGAAGATGCAAGATCAGTATCCAAAAAATCAATATATTCCCATATGCTAGCAGCACATAATTGGAAAATATTTAAGGAACAATTGCATTTACAGTGGAACCCCAAACCCTAAAAAACCTAGGAATAAATCTTAAAAAGTATGCTCAAGGTTCCTATACCAAAAAATTACTGAGATATTTTAAAAAGAAATTTTTGTAAAAGATCTAAAGATCTAATGAAGAGATATAGTCTGTCCATGCATAGATCAGAAGACTCACTGTTGTTTAATGTGCAGTTCTTCTCATATTGACTTACAGATTTAAGTGCAATTCTAATGAAAATTGACCTAGGTTTTTCTGCAGAGAATGACAAGCTAATTATACAATTTATGTAGACCTTCAGATGACTAAATTCAAATAACTGAAGCGTTTATTTTTAAAAAGGGACAACTTTTGGAGCACTTACCTGATTTCATGACTTAACGATAAAGCTATAGAATGAAGACTGTGGTCATGGCAAAAGATAGATGCAGATTAATAAGGAACAGAGTAGAGTCAAGACTGTGGTCATGGCAAAAGATAGATGCAGATTAATAAGGAACAGAGTAGAGTCAAGAAATAGACTCTGTATGTGTTATGTGTTATTTAAATAGACAACTGATTTTATACCATAGTGGCAAAGCAATTCGTTTAGGGAAGAAAACATTTTTTCAACAGTGGTGCTGAATCGACTGGTATCTGTATAAAAGCAGAAAGAATGCTAGAGTTGATTTGTATTTTCACTCCATTGTCTGTTTAGTGTAGTGTCTTTATGGTGATGATCTCCTTCTCGTTGTTTTTGGTGACTCTCTCTCTTTCCTGTTTTCCACTTACAATTATCATTTTCTCTTCACTTCTTTGGGTTCAGTTAGTTGTTATTTTCTGAACTCACAAAGATGGATGCTTAGCTTTTGGTTTTCATGCTTCATGTTTGCCACTGTGTACATTTAAGACTACAGATTTCCCTTTAGCTGCTTCCCTCAAGTTTTCGTGTGCATTTTGATTGTATTTACGTTTTTATTCATTCAAAATTAAAGTTCTATTATTTAAAAAAATTTTTTTAAATGTCTTTATTTTTCTTGATTAGCCAATTTCTGTTTGATTTGATTGAGAGTTATTTAAAATTCTAGTTCCCTTTTCCTGGCTGCTATCTACTCATTCTTTCAGTATTTTTAGTGGTTTAATGTCATCTAGATATGATGGCCTTCATTCTTATTCCATCTAGGGTCAGTGTTAGTTGTGTACTTTTACACTTGTCAACCCCTGATTTCTTTAAGCAAAATTCCTCTTCTATATTCAGTCTCTATGAATTCTCATCTGTGTGGCTTTGGGATCTGGCTAAGTCTGTTTTGGTTGTTTCTGCTTTCATTCATGCTGCTTGTCATCTTGAGCCCTGGAGCTCCGAGACTATAATCTCATCACTTCATCTTATTCTGTGGGATTCCTGAGGGCCTGCAGACGGGATGCTTCCCTCCAGAAACTGCTGTGTCTGCTTCGGCTGGATGCCAGGGAATAATTTTAGTGCATTTCGAGGATCTTAGCTCAATGTGAGAAACCTTGGTGAAGCCTCCCGACTCACAGGTGTTCATACCTCTTCTGACTCCAGTGCTTGATCAGCCTGGAGCTTCAAGGCACTTCCATCGTGTGCCACGCAAGTTCTGAAGCGCCTACACAGCTACAGGAAACATTTTCATGGGGAGAGATTACTTGGAAAGCCATACCTTGTCGTGCTGATTCACAATGAGCTAAAAAATATGTCTTATCTAGGGTCCGTTTGTTTGGCTGAAACAGGGACGCTTAGACCTTGTTTATCATTTTGAAAGAAGTGGTAGCAATGATTTATTGTATTGGCTTATTTCAGTGGGACCAGGATGTCAGGTCAGTGCTGAATCAGCATTTCTGTGACAGAAGACTAATGATGTTGCATATCCTGATTTATACCACACAGTCATCTCCTCACTGTACAAGCTGCTGAAGGAGACAAGTAGCGTGTGTAATCTCCAACTGCACGTAAACTTTGCATACTGTCAAATGCACACGGCACACCTACAGTGTTAGGCCTGAGAGACAGGGATATGCCAGATAATTACTTCTTTTGCCATTCTGTAGAAGAGTATATTTGTGTTTTCTTCATATTTTGACTTTTTTAAAAAAAGATTATTTTGAGCTGAGTTATTAGGTGCAGTATTAAAGTTTTTTAAATACCTCATTTTGTCTTCTTATACTGCATATCTCAGACCATGATATTTAGGATAATTATATGATACTAAATATGTAAATATAATTGTCTATAGGTACACATCAAGATGTGCACACTACTCTGTGTGTGTGTGTGTGTGTGTGTGTGTGTGTGTGTGTCGTATACACAGAGAGCCATCTATCTCTATTTGGTATTTGACGGAACAGTTTAATTTGGCTTAGACCTCTGATTTTTCTTTCAACTGATGGTATCAAGCAAAATAAAAGGTATAGCTACATTCAGTATTTTTTCCAGTTTTAAAGTTCATTTAATAAAATTTGGATTATGATAAATTATTCTTTAACAGTGGGTGATTTTACCCCCCAGGGAACATTGGTTCTTAATGGGGGGGTTTTACCCCCCCAGAGGACAGTGGCTGTGTGTCTGGAGACACCTTCGACTGTCTGTCACATGGGTGGTGGTGAGGTGCCGCTGGCATCTGGTGGGGCCAACCCAGGGGTGATGCTCAGCATCGTAGAATACACAGGCCAGCCCCACAGCAAAGAACGACCTGGCTCTAAGTTACCAGGGCGAGGGCGAGACACCCTGCTCTAAAGAGATTCTTCTTATGACTTAGTTCATACAAAACTTGGTGGAGAATTGTGACTGAAGACCCAACACTTGGGCTCCATAGCTTTTAAATGAAGGTCAGCTAACAACTGTATGTAGATTGAGATTCTTAATTTAAACATGGACAAGCTGGCTGGGCTCGGTGGCTCATGCCTGTAATCTGAGCACTTTGGGAGGCTGAGGTAGGTGGATCACCTGAGGTCAGGAGTTCGAGACCAGCCTGGCCAACATGGGAAAACCCCGTTTCTACTAAAAATACAAAAATTAGCAGGCATGGTGGCGCACGCCTGTAGTCCCAGCTATTCAGGAGGCCGTGGCAGGAGAATCACTTGAACCCAGGAGGCGGAGGTTGCGATGAGCCGAGATCACACTACTGCACTCCAGCCTAAGCAACAGAGCAAGACTGTCTCTAGATAAATAAATGAAATAAACAGGGACAAGCTGATGTTTTCAATATTTGCAGTCTTTCAGCGTGATCGAATCACGGTGAAAAGGCCACAGCTGCAGGGGTGCTGGGCAGCTGAGCAGCTGTGTCTCTTGCCTTCCAGTGACCTCCCATGATGGCTCTGTCGCGGGCTTCTGGGCATCCCTGTGAGGGACGCTGGCAGCCTGGGCAGAAGGCTCCTATGCCTCATCTCTCTTCCACTCTTTCTTGCCTTTCCCTGGGTACAGTTTTCTGAATCTACCTAGTATTGTCAAAGTAGTTACATGCATCAGTTAAAGAGACTTTTCCTTCCTTTCTTTGAAGATTGTAAAAGCTGCATTAAAAAGCTTCTTTTAAAACTCTGCGATGTTTAACTTTAAAAAGAAATTGGAAGTGTGATTTACTTGAAAGACCTATATGGAGTGATATTTCATTGTATATGATTGAACAGTATCCTTATACACAGGTCTTAAAGAGAGCCTTCCATTCGGATTTAAATTTAACACGGATGTTAACGCTAATCAGTGAGGGATTTCTGCCACTGCTGTTGGCCTTTTTCTCCATGAATCTTCATTGTGCATGTATGATAGTAAATTATTTATAGACTGTGTATTTGAATCTGATCTTTTATAAGAAGCAGGAGTCTGGGTTTACCTTATGTTCACATCTTTTCATTTTTGAGACTTTTTTTTTTAAATCTTGCATATATTTTCTGTTTTATGCTGATTCTCAGCACACATCCTTTCTTCTAGGCGTTGGCACATCTCCACTTAATAGAATATGTCGGAGAACAAACTGCCTTGCTAATAAAGGTAAAATAAATGCTCTAATAGAATGTACTCAAGCCATTGTTCTTTGATTTTGTGAAAAAACAGTTCTGGTAAGAACAGGTCACATTAATTATGTAAAAAGGCACAGCAGGGAACCTGTTTTATCCTATGCAGCCCAGAGATGAAGGGAGGCTTTTTCCAAAGAATACATAATTACAGATGCCTGCTATTTTGCTTTTAGCCTTTAGTTAAAGCCTGTCTGAGAAGTGTGGTGGACTCCAGCCTCAGTTGATGAGTGCTGCAGGCACCCCAACCCCAGGGGCCTGCTGGGCCATCAGCTCAATGTGACCAGTATGTGCAGCCACCAGATGTGAACGAGGGGTGGGGTCACTCTGCCTTTTCACCCGGGGGCTGGCAGGCCTGGGCACAGCTGGGCGTTGCAGGTAGAAACCCAGTGGAGGCTCCTTGTGTGGATGTGGCCCTGGCTTGCACACCTGTGTCTGCCTTGGTCTTGGGATGTTGGGTAAGAGGGAGGACTAAGACCCTTGGCCCCTCTGAGTCTCATGGCTGGTGGGATCTGACCCTAAGTGCATGCGATGGAACACGCAGCTGTTATTGTCCTCCTTCCAGATGGTCCCAGAGGAGCAGCGCCTCATGGCCGCCGTCGTCCTGGTGGTGTGGGTCTCCGCCCTGGCGTCGTCCCTCATCGACAACATCCCCTTCACCGCTACCATGGTGAGTTGCATGCCTCCTTGCTGAGGGCTCAGCTTCAGCCTGGACATAGCCTGGGCTCAGCCTTCCTTCCTACGGCAGCAGAGGATGAACCCTGCCTCTTTGCTGCACTCACAGGTGTAGAGGGCAAAATGAGCAGAGCCCAAGGCACCTGGGCAGGGAGCACACCAAGAGCCCAGATTGCAGGCTGGGAGCTAAGGCTCTGCAGCTGCTGTGGACAGCACGTCCTGTGGTGACTGGTGGTCTCAGGATCTGCCCCACTGAGAGCTGCCACCCCTCCCAGAAAAGGCTGTTCTTTCTCCCTTCCCCCCTTCCCTCCTCTCCTTTACCCTCCCCTTCCCTTCCCTTTGAAAATTGTGACACATCAAAACACAGAGACTGCCATCTTTATTCCCTGCAGGTGCGGAAGCTATTCTAACCAGCCTCTGTGGCTCCTGGTGCTTGGTTTGGGCAGGGTCTTTCATTCTTTGTGTGGCCTTGAGCCCCAGCTAGGACTGGAAGTGCACATCATAGACCTTTCATCGGGCAGATGAGCCTGTTCTTGGTGTGGCTTCTGCCATCATCCATTGCTTGGCTCAGGGCAGGCACTGAGAACCCTGGTGTGGCAAAGTAAGGGTAGGCCCAGGGGCTTGCCCAAAAGTTGCCAGAGTCCTGCCACAAACACCTGAGGTCCTCAGTTTGGAGGGGAGAGGCTTGCCGCATGCCTCAGAGTCACAGACCCCACCTGTTAGCCCCTCCTGCCAGACCGCCTGCCACTCGAGACGCACCCTCATCTTCAGTGATGTGGTGCCACCTCTTCCGCACGGTGCTGGGCCCGTGTGCCTTTGACAGTGCTTTTCTGTGTCTCTCTCAACTCCCTCCTTCCTGTGCAAGGAACCAACCTCACCAACCCACAGCCCTCCGCGTTCCCTGGGTGGGAGCTAGTCCTTTCTCTGGATCGGCCTTCCCTGCGGCAGCCTCTGGGTACGACGTGCTGCCCTCCGGGTGGATGTAGGGCTCAGGCCCCCGATCGTGTGAGGCAGCCCAGTCATAGCAAACCCTCAGGTGTAGTTTCCTCTCCCCGACTTGGTTTCTGACAGATGCAGTGATAGAAATGGCTCTTTGGGAGGTGATCTGGGTTTCCTGCCTACACAGGGACCCCTTTGACTGGGAGGACCTTTACAGTGCACAGCTGTGGAGCCCTCTGAACCCAGGGTATGACTGGGAGAGCATGTGTGCGGCAACGCAGGTCTCATTTCAGGCCTGAGATCTTTGCAGTCATGCGTCCCTCTGCACCTGCTGCCAGCGCAGAGAGAAGGCAGTGCCAGCTGCTCGCCTTCCTGAAAGCCTTGTGGCCTGGCCTGGCTCACATAGACCGACAGAGTTCAGGCGTCTGAGCTTCTCCTATACGAGGTCAGGCTTCTTGGACCATCCCCAGGGTCGGCTTTAACCAAACCCTTCGAGTACCTGGTCCTCTCTGCACCCACTCAGGAGCCCACTGAGTGTTCAGCTGGGGAACGGGCAAGGAGACCAAAGAACATTCGTGGGAATGCATCAGGAAAGACAGGTGTGCCTGGCCAGCAGAGCTCCCTCCTTCCCTGCCTCCTTGCCAGCCTCCGTCAGTTGTGAAAACACACCTCTGGCTGGAGTCATTGGCCAGGTCCACGGGACACTCTTCACTGGGGATTTTAACATGAGTAGAGCCCTAGCAAGGGTCTGAGAGCGGGCAGGTGTAGTGGCCCCTCCGGTGACATAAATGCAACCCACCATGTAGGTGGGGAGAGCTGTGGGCGCCTGGGCCGTGCAGGCCATTTCAGCAGCCTCCGGCCAGTGACAAAACAGAACCATCCTTTCTCTGGTGGCGTCGTTTCTCCAAGCGTGTCTTCAGCTTGGGGTTGTTTCTGCTACATTTGCGTTGTTAGCTGTGCGCTGAGAGCAGCAAGTGAACTCTGTTCATGTTTGTTAGAATATTTCTCTTCCTGTTTCTTCTCTTGGCGTGGAGATGTTTAAGCAATATGTCCATATAGGAAAGTCCCTTTCACACCCACCGCCTCTCCATCCTTCCTCTTGCCCTCTTGGTAGGCTGGTGACCTCTGTGGGTGGCGTTCCTAGGACTCCATTGCAGAGCCCTGAAGACCGTGTTGGAACCACTGAGAAACAGCATAATGACTGAGGATTCCCTAGCAGTCTTTCTCCACTTAAACCTTTACTTTCCAACCTCATCTGCTTGAACAGGAAGAATTCTCAGGCAGTTTTCAAGTGAAGAGGTTATTACTCTTGTCCTGAATGTTGAATTCAAAATCTAGTAACTTATGCACATAAGTCTGAGGTTTCCTGTACCTAACTTGTTGGCACTGAGCATTCTCTGTACTGTCAGTCAGCCTCTGCGTGGAAGGCAGGTTCTCAGGCATCTCCTTTCCCCAGCTTTCTTTGCAGTCTCGCCCCATCCCGTAGCCCCGCGGGAGGTATCGGGGCAGACCTCCTGGGCTGTGACACCTGGCACAGTAGAGCACTTTCTCAGAGGGTATGAAAGTCAAAAGCATTTCACTTGAGCTTTAGCTTTAAACATTTTTTAAACTTGATTTCATTTTTGTTTTAACTCCTCCTGTCCTGAAACATCCAGGAATGGAATTATGTGGAGGATCGAACCCAGCCTGGCAGACTGCAATTAGGTTTAATAACATGAACAGTCTCACAGGCCTGGCTGCTGTTTCCTTCCTGAGCTCGCTTCTCATTGCTCTTCTCTTTGCTGACTTCGCTGCAGCCGTAGTGGCCTCCTTGGATTTCAACCCAGCAAGCCCGCTACTGAGTATATACTGAAAGGAGATGGAATCATTCTACCAAAAAGACACGTGCACTTGCACATCCTTCACTGTGCTGTTCACAGTAGCGAAGACATGGAATCAGCCTAGATGCCCATCAGTGGTGGATTGAATAAAACGAACGTGGTACATAAACACCATGGAATACCACACAGCCGTTAAAACAATGACGTTGTGCTCCTTGCAGCAACATGGATGAAGCTGGTGGTCGTCATCCTAAGCGAATTAATGCAGAAACAGAAAACCAAATACTGTATGGTCTCACCTGTAAGTGGGAGCTAAATATTGGGTACATATGGACACAAAGAAGGGAATAATAAACAATGGAGTTTTCAAAAGGGAAGAGAGAGGGTTGGGGCAAGGATTGGAAAACTACCGAGCATATACTATGCTCACTGCGTGGGTGACAGGAACATTTGAAGTCCAAATCCCAGCATCAGAGGATATACCCATGTGACTAACCTGCACATGTGCCCTCGACTCTAAAATAAATACATAATAAAGGCTTTTGCTCTGTGCTTTCTGTCTGAGATTCTTTTTACACAGATCATTAGAGCTTCACCTAAAAAAAAGCTTCACCTTTTATTGAGTTTTGCAAAATTGCTCCTTCCCAGTGCTAAATTGACAACCTCATCCTGCTTGTCTCCCTTTTTGCCTTATTTTTTCCCCATAACACTTAATACCACCAAGCGTACTGTGCATTTTACTTATTCATTATTCTTTTGAGCTGTTTAGTTGTTCAGTGTTTGCTTCGAAGTCAAATGATACATTCATACAATTTAAAGTACTGAATCAGCCTGGGATTCTTGTTTAAAAAATAGCACCTTTCTAACTTTCATCACATTTCTTTAACTCACAGAAAACCTTTTTTATCCTTTGCCACTTATTTTATTTTTTGTTTCCCGAGTGCTGCTACCTGCGCTGCAAGTGGTCTTGCTTTCTTTTTCTCAAGCCCTGGGGTCTTTCCGTCAATCTCACGTTTGTAAAGGCAATGGCTTCCATCAGTTCCTTCCTTCCTGTGGGAATGTTGGTATAGACTGCATCCAAATTTCAGCAGGAGCACTGGCCTGCAGCTTTCTTTTCTTGTGGTGGGTTTGTCTGACTTAGTATCAGGGTCAGGGTGGCCTCATGGAATGAGTTAGGGAGTGTTCCCTCTTCTTCATTTTTTGGAATAGATTTTGAAAGATTGGTATTGATTTTTCTTTAACTGTTTGGTAGAATTCACCAGTCAAGCTATCTGGTCCTAGAATTTTCTTTGTTAGGAATTTTTTGGTTACTGATTCAATATCCTTACTAGTTATGGATCTAATCAAATACTCTATTTTTTCATGAGTCGGTTTTAGTAGTTGTGTATTTCTAGAAATTCGTTTATTTCCTTTAGCTTACACAATTTGTTGGCATGTAATTGTTTATAGTATTCCCTTATAATCCTTTTTATTTTTGTAAGATTGGTGATCATATTTCCACTTTAATTTTTTATTTTAGTCCTTTGTATCTTGTCTCTTTTTCTTGGTCAATCTAGATAAAAATTTGACAGTTTTGTTGATCCTTTTAAGGAATCAACTTTTGGTTTTATTGACTTTCTCTGTTTTTTTCTATTCTTTATTCATCTCTCCTCTAGTCTATCTTATTTCTATCCTTCTGCTAGCTTTAGCTTTAGTTTGCTTGCCTTTTTATAGTTTCTTAAGGTGTGAAGTTAGGTTATTTATTTGAGATATTTCTTCTTTTATATGGATTTACAGTTATAAATTTTCCTATTAGCACTGCTGTCATTGAATCTCACAAGTTTTAGTGTGTTGTGCTTTCATTTCTCTTAGTCTTAGGTGTTTTCTAATTTTCCTTGTAATTTCTTCTTTGATTCATTGGTTGTTTAATGTTAGTTTAAATTTTCTCTTTTTCCTTCTGTTACTGATTTCTAGTTTCATTCTATCGTAATTAGAAAAGTTACTTGTATTATTTTAATCTTAAAAAATTTATTGAGAATTGTTCTGTGCTCTACATGTGGTCTATCTTGGGGAATATGTTTCCAATTTTTATAGCAGAAACGTCTATTTCTCCTTCAGTCATGCCAATTTTTGTTTCATATATTTTGAGGTTCTATTTTTAGATGTGTAAATGTTTATAACTGTTATATCTTCCATCTGTATTTAATCATTTATAAATATATAATGTTATTATTTGTCTTTTGTAACTGTTTTTATTTAAATTTTATTTTGTCTGACAATAATGTACCTACCTCAGTTCTATTTTGGTTAGCATTTACATGTAAAATATCTTTTTCTTTCTTTTAACTTGTTTGTATCCTTGTATATAAGAGTCACTTGTTAACAAAATGTGTATAGATGTGTCCTGTTTCTTATCCAATCTGCCAATCTCTGATTTTTAACAGGAGAGTTTAATCCATTTACAATTAATATAATTTCTGTTAAGGAAGGAATTACTCTGCCATTTCTTTCTTTTCTGCATATCTTAGACTTTTTTGTTTCTCAGTTTCTCCATTATTGTACTTTTTTGTATTTAGTTGATATTTTTTTGTACTGTATAGTTTTGATGCCCTTGTCTTTAATTTTCTGTATATTTTAATAGCTATTTTATTAGTGGTTACCTTGGGAATTTCAATTAACATTCTAAATGTGTAACAACCTAGCATCAGTAATACCTATTTAGTTTCAATAGCATACAGACAATTTAGTCCTTACATCCTTTACAATTTAGTCCTTACTTTTAAAAAATTTAGTTCTTCCTTCCTTCATAGATTACATCTTTATTAGTTGAATGCCTGATAAATATTTTTCCTGTCTCTTTCTCTCCATCTTCTCTTTCTGGAAATCCTATAATGCATATGATGATAGATTTGATGGTGTCCCACAGGTCCTTTGGACTCTGTTTATTTATTTTTTTCTTTTACTTTCTGCTCCTCAGACCTAATAATATCTTTTTTGACATTTTAAATTTTATTTATTTTTAAAGATCGTGGTAAAATACATTTAACATAAAATTCACCATCTTAACCATTTTTAAGTGTACAGGTTAGTAGCATTTAGTAAATTTACACTATTGTACAGCTATCACCACTGTCCATTTCCAGAGCTCATTTACTTGCAAAACTAAAACCCTGTACCCATTAAAAGTAGTTCCCCTTTCCATCCTTTCCCAAGGCCTTGGCAAAAACCATATTACTCTCTATGAATTCGAATATTCTAGATAAGCCCTGATAATTTCAAATGTCTTATCTTCAAGGTCACTGATCCTTTCTTCAGCTTCCTCAAATCTGCTGTTGAACTCTTGTAGTGAGTTTTTCATTGAAGTTATTATGCTTTTCAGGTCAGAATTTCTATTTGATTCCTCTTTATAATTTCTACCTCTTTAGTGATATTTAAATTTTTTCTGTGTATCATTTTGTTGATTTCCTTTAACTCTTTTCCCATGTTTTTTTTTTTTAGTTATTGAACCTCTTTAAGACAGCTGAATTAGCATCTTTGACTAATAATTTGAATGCCTAGACCTCTTCAGGGATGATTTCTGTCAATTTTTTTTTTTACTGTGAATGGGCCGCACTTTGCTATTTGTTTGTATGTTGTGTAATCTTCTTTGTTGAGAGCTGGACATTTTGAGTATTATGTTGTGGTAATGCTAGAGATCTAATTCTCCCATTCCTCAGGTACTGCTGAGTCTTGCTTGTTGAGTGCTGGAGCCATTCACTTGTGACTTTTCCAAACTTTTTTCGAAAAGCATGTGGTCATTGAAGTTTTTCTTCTGTTATTTCTACAGTCGACTAGTAGACTGACAACATTCCTTAAATTTCTGGCTTCCAAAAGATATGTGTGTGTGTGTGTGTGTGTGTGTGTGTGTGTGTGTGTTGGGGTGTGTGTGTGTGCAAAGAAATAATTACTGCCATTTTAAATCCTCTGGAAGCAGCTTCATCACTTGGAGGTTCAAACAATCTGTGCTGGTTCCTCAGTGACCAAAACAGTAGCTGGGCATCAGCATACACAGCCTGGGTTTTTGGAGGACAAGGCCATCACTGCCTGCTCTGATGTCAGCAAATCACATCATAAACATGAGCTGCCGTCCCCACAGCTTCCCGCCAGAGGGAGAGAGATGGAGAATGACAACCACTATAAAAAAAAAAAGGCCAAAAACTCACCAAAACCCTCCTTGTCACTTTTTCCCCTGGTTGCTGAAAGTGTTTGACTACACTCTGGACTTCAGCGTAGTTACTATTTTGAATTGAATTGTCTCCCCAAAAGATATACTGAGGTCCTAACCCTGGGTACTTTAGAATGTAACCTTATATGAAAATAGGGCCTTTACAGAGATAATCATGTTTAAATCAGGTCACTAGGCCCTCATCCAGTATGACCAATGGTTTTATGAAAAGGGGAAATTTTGGCACAGACACACAGGCAGGGCGAAGGCTCCAGTGTGACTGGAGTGGTGCACCCACAAGCCAAGGATACCCAGGACTGCCACAGACACCAGAGGGGCAAGGAGGGACCCTCCTCTAGAGCTGTCAGCGAGCATGGCCAGGCCAGCACCTGTTTCAGACGTCTCACCTTCAGAGCCGTGCGGCGATAATGTCTAGTTGTTTCAGTACCCAGCTCATGGTGTTTCGTGAAAGCAATGACAGGGAGCTCATGCAGTAGCTTCAGACAGTTCCTGCCAGTTCAGTCATCCTACAGGCAGAGGTGGATTCTTGGAGCTTCCTGCTCTGCCATCTTCTGTGCCATCATTTGCTAGTTTTAAAATTTTCTCTCTCTGCCACTGTAATGAAAACTGTGAGTGCAGGGATTTTTGTGTCGTGTCTTCTGTCCCTTGTATCGAGAGCGGAACCAGACACAAAGTAGAATATTAATGAATAATTATTGACTGAATGAAGAATAAATGAGCATGGACAAGACAACATGGTCTCATCCAGTGGAGGAGGGAGAAATGAGTTAAATGCAATCATGGAAGTAAGCTCTGGGCATAGTGTGTTATACTATGGCAGCCACATTGGGGAGCTCAGGGAGACTCTCAGAGGAGAGATGCCCAAGGCTCTTACGGGCTGAGCAGGAGGCTGCATGAGGGCAACAGTGACCATGTGCCTGGTGGAGACGTGGGCATGGGCAACTGCAGAGAAGTGGCAGGCGGTGGATGCTCAGGTCAATATCAAGTATGAGGCAGAGGAGAGCCTGGCGAGAGAGCCTCAGATCGAAGGGTGTAGAGTCAGGTCAGTTGCACGGGCAGACTTCGAAGACAGAAGGGTCATGGCTGGCGGCTTGGAGGACAGAATTAAAGGGGCAAATGGTGAATGTGAGGCCAGCGAGACATCACTGCATTTGTGTTGTGGGAAAAAGAGTTCGATCAAGGCAGGGCCTGGGAGGACAGGCCACAGAGCTGTGGAGAGATATTGGACTCTTCGAGTTTAGGGACCTGGTTCTCATCTGAATTGCAAACCTCAGAGAGGGCTTGCTTTGAAAGCAATGTCATAGCATACTTTTTGCAGCAACCAGCCTGTAACAGAATCTAGCACTTGCAGGTATGCAGTTTGGAACATGAGGTAGTTTTCTCTTGCCTTGGGCAACGGACCTCATCGCACAGGAGCACGTGCTGGAACTTCCACATCACTAAGCTTGGAGACGCCGCCGCCTCCCTTGATACGTCCTGTGCTGAGTTGTTCCAACATGTCTCCTTGTTCCGGGTGGCGTGTGCAGTCCCGCAGGGTGGAGGCTGGCTTTGCACCAACAGCATGGTGCTCAGTGCCCAGGGGACCCGTGGCCTCACAGTGACGTGTGTGTGTTAGCTCTGCTCATTGATGACTGGAATTTGTGGGAAGTTGGATGCCGTCAGCTCCCTCAAAGAATGAACCATCAAGTCTGAAGGTGCCTCTGTGATGATCAGGTTTATCATCAGACAACAAAAGCCAAGCTTGGAAGGTGCCTCAGGGACTGCATGGGAGCACCCCACTGCCAGGAGTTTCTGATTCTGCATGAGATTGACAGACGCAGAATCAGATGCTTTTCCTAGCATGGTACTTACTCTCTTCCAGTGTGTATTTGATGCTACTGACAATGAAAAATTGAGCTTTTCACCATGCCCCTGTAACCCAGCAAATAGGAAGGGCTCCTCAGACCCTACAAGGCAACTCTGGAGAAGCGGACCCAGGGCCATGGAGATGTGTACAGTGGAGGCACGTGGGTCTGTGGCTGGGCTGCAGCTTCCTAGTCTGGACTCCGTGGGGGCTGGGGGGACCCTGCTCCACATGTCCTCCCAGTGGAGACTCCCCAGGGCAGCAGTAGCGCCTGGGCTCCGTGTTCTGTTGTGGCCTAGAGGCTGAGCCTCCACAGGGGCATGCAGAAACACAGGATCTGTCCAGCCCACCTACCTTCCATCGGTCAAAGGAAGCCACTGGCCAAGCCCAGAACTGGGTGGGAAGGAGGCTTCACCTGCCCCATCCGGATGCTGCCGAGGGCACACAGGAAAGCCTACTGCAGCGACCAGGAGCTGAGGGTGGACGGATCTTCCCAAGTGATCCCTGAGGCATCTCCTTTGCGACATCAGGGGACTGAGCACCCACCTTCTTGCCCCCTAATTCTCAGGGTCGAATAATATTGCCATCACTCACATCTCCGCACTGGGGCTGCTTTCTGTTTGTGTTGTTCTTGTGTCGTGTTTTCCAGATCAGCCACCTTGGAGCTTATCTCCTTTAGAGAGGCTGACGCAGGTAACTGCCCGAGGCGGCTGGCCCAGCGGTCTCTCCCTCACACACCGTGGGCTTCCTGAGGTGTCTGTGGGGACCACACAGCCCTCCATTCTCTGCAGCCTCCCGGAGGCAGGCTTCATGGCTCTGTCTTTCCCTGCTCCCTTGAACACAAAGTTCTTACAGAAATTTCCCAGCCACTGTGTTTCATTGATTACAATAATGCAAAATGTATCAATGTCAGAAAGGTGCACCAGAGGCTGGCACGGCTGGCTAGAGAATGGTGCTTCCTGGTTGTAGAATCTGATCCCTTTTGTCATGCTGTGAATGTCAGCAGGCTCAGGGTGCCTGGCAGGCAGCAGCTGTGAGAAGTAGCTTAGCACAGGGGACCCAGTGTACAGTTTGGGGTCAGAGACCTGTGTGTGAGTTCTGGCTGGGCTGCTTCCAAGGTCTGTGCTCCCATGCCTCTGCATCCTGGTCTTGTCATCTGTCAGCTGAAGGAGTGACAGCACACTTGAGGGATGTTTGAGGATTCAAGAAGATGACGTGCGTGTAGTTAGCATAGCGCCTGCAGGGTTCTGTGAGCCCTGCTTTGATGGCCGTGTTCTCAGGCCCTGTGTTAGACTCTCTGTGCTTTTACCCCTTTCAAGAGCCACAACAGTTGGTGAGGCTTAGGACCAGGAGGACCAGTTGGTGGCAGCTGGCATCAGAGGCATATAGATGAGTTCAAACTCAAGTTTCCGTGGATTCCAGTGTGCTTTGGTCTCTCCACAAATCCTGTGCTCCTTAGAGTTTGAATGCTGAGAAAGTATTTGGATCTTCTAAAGTGGTCACAGTATAGCAGCTACTCTGAGCTCTCATGGGATGTGACATCATTGTCTTTTTCCTCCACAGATTCCTGTGCTCCTGAACCTGAGCCAGGACCCTGAGGTTGGCCTGCCCGCGCCGCCGCTCATGTATGCCCTGGCCTTCGGTGCCTGCCTGGGAGGTAAGGGGCTGCTGACCTCGTGGGGGGGGTGCACGCCCAGACTGTTGTCCAGCCCAAAGCAACCGTTAGTGTGTATCAAATCAAAAACAGATGGAGGAGAGTCCGGATGATTTCCCGAGTGGACACACGTCTTCAGCTGTGACGGAGCAACTCCAGAGCGACTCCGTTCCTTCCCATTCTCTGCAGAACTGCCTCTGACTTCTCGGGCCTGTGGCGGGGGGATGCCTACTTCTGATGCCTCACAGCTGACGTGGTCTCATCCTGTGCCCATCTGGGCCGTGCTTGGGGTTAGAAACAGATTTTGAATCAGAAGCCGCCCTCAGTTGCTGTTCTCTTTCTCTCTTAGTCTCTCCGTAAACAGTGGAAGGACAAGTGGGTCAGCTAGAAGTGGAGACTCTAACCTAAGAGTGGGAAGAAAGATTAAAGGATTTTTTTAGGCGGGGGATGGGCATTATACTTTGGAGACAGTGAGAAGTGGATTAGAAAGCGCACTGGGAGAGACTGACCTCTGGTGACCAGACTCATGGTTGTGGATACAGTCGCCTTGCAGAGAGCTGTGGGGGCTGTGGGGGTGGGGGGTGGGGGTGGGGTCCTTCTCACATCTCAGAACCGTGATCACCTTTGGGAACGCAGGGAGATTGAGAAGAATCTTAGATCAACACATCAGACACATTTTAAGTTTTTATTCTTATATCCAGGCATGCTTAGATAATCCAGCTTTCTTTGTTCTCTGATTGATTTCTGACTACTAAATCAATAACTCTCTGGTTAGTTTATCTCCTTGGCTGAAAAGGGGGATTAATGTCATACAGTGAAGTTTCTGTAATGCAGCAGACAGATAACTCATCCACGTCAGTAACTCAAGTTCTTCCAAGAGTGTAGAACTGTTAAAATCACCCCTATCTAAGAACCGGTCCCAGGGAAGCAATGCAGAGCTACGTTTAATACCCACAATAAGGAATTGGATCCGAGGGTGCCTGGAAATGCATCCCCTGTGAGGATTTTGCTCATTTGAACTTGCTGGGCATATGCCATCACCTGACATTGTACCAGACAGTGAATTCACCTCCCTGCTGTCGAGTGGGGAAGACGGTCACCTCAACTAAGGTTACGGCATAGAGGGACACATCCTGTAATGGTGGTGTGCCCTGAGTGGAGACCTGAGACGCAGAGGAGGTTCTGCAGAAAGGGAAGTTTGAAGCCAGGTCATACAGAGTGAGAAGCATCTTGAGCTAGTTTGGATTTCCCCAAAACATGTAGGATGAATGTGGAGGAGCTTTCCCTAGGAGAGACATTAATGTGTACCATTTATAGGTTAATTCCTAAAATAGGATTAGGTACTTATCAACTGAGCAGATTTTGGAAGCAGAAATGCAGCGAATAATGAATGTTTTAATTACGTGTTGGGATCGTTTTAGTCTGGTGCTCTGGTGATTGAAAGGCACCTGTGTGTGGCACGGCAGCTTACTCCCTCAGGGACCTTTCTCATTGACTCAAGGTTTGGGATTTTACAGAAATTATGGTAAAATATATGTAAATAAAATTTACCGTCTTAACTGTGTGTAAGTGCACAGCTTGGTGGCATCAGGGACATTCATAGCCGATGAACCGTTGTGCAGCCGTCACCACCGTTCATCGGCAGAGCGCTGTTCACCATCCCAGCCTGAAGCTCTGTCCGCATAAGCAAACGCCAGCTTCCCACTCTTCCAGGGCCGGCATTCTGAAGAACGCTTTAAATTGAAGTTTTCATTTGGTTTTAGAAATGTCATTTGCTCTGTGAATTGGAGGTGATTCACTGGATACTTTGAAACAATTTTTTTTTTTAACTGGTCTGACCCAGTACTTTTTGGTGGTTCTTTTCATGAAGAGCTAAGAACAATTTAAGTAAGTCCCAGAAAAACCTGTCTTCGCCTGAGTTCCCTGGAAAGCAGAAGCGGTGGCAAGTGCACGAGCCCAGGTGTTACTGGCAGGTGCAATGCTAGGACTGAAAACCTGCGAGGAGGGAGTAAAGTGAGTGTGGAGAGTGAAGAAGGCTCCCCTGCTGCAGTGACCTAGGGGCCGAGGGCAACCCAGGCGGCACGCGGCCGTGTTCGCACCGACCCAGGTGGCACGTGGCCGTGTTTGCGCCAACCCAGGCGGCATGCGGCCGTGTTCCTGCCAACCCAGGCGGCACGTGGCCGTGTTCACACCCTAAGGCTGCTGCTTTCCTTAGGTTATATCCGGGTCTTGAAGGACTGGTGGCTCTTCAGCTAGCCAAAGGGAATGCCCGTGCATAGTGAATTTACATGTTTTCTGGCAAGTTGGAAACCTCACAGCTCTGAGAGTGCGACCTGTTCAGTGGCATGTACACCGCAGACCAGGGAGTTACCCTGGAGATTCGATTCTTTGTGTGCAACGTTCATCAAAAGCAGAGCCGGACATGGTTTTGAAAAGTGCCCTTGTTCTGCCTCTGGATCCACACGCTGTCTTCCCACACTGGATGGCCCGAGTGTGCCAGGACAGGCAGAGCTGTTCACGTGCAGGCCCAACAACCCCTGTGCTTCTCCGTCACTGGAAACGGAGGGAGGCTTGAGCTGGGGAAGTGACACCTGGGGCCTTGTCCTCCCCACCACATGGAGCCCATGCCATATGAATACCCGGAAAACCCTGCTAGCCTCTTAATAAGTGACTATAATATCACTGGCATCTGAATAGTAGGCACACATTCTTACTCTTGTGCAAACCCCGCAACCAACCCAGGAGACGCTGGAGAAGGTGGCAACAGCCCTCATAAACAGAGGAAGCAGACTCCCTGCCTCTCTGCCCCAGCCCATGACAGGCAGGGATGGGCAGCTGGGTTTCTGGTCCCAGCCCATAGGGATGGGCAGACCAAAGCCATGTGGAGTCCAGGTGACATGAGGGGATGTCTTCTGTGGGAGAGGGAGGAGCTTCTGATCATGGTTTTCCTGGCTCTGAGACCAAACCTCCGTATTCATGGGGATCGCACTCCCTCCTGCCATGGCCATGCCTGGTTGCGCGGTGAGAGGATGCCTGCAGCATCTGCAGCCCGAGTGTGGGCCGGCTCTGCGTGTTGTTGGCGGATGGCAGAGCACACAGGTGCAGGGAGCAGGTCCTGATGGTGCCACAGAGCCCTGCAGGCTCATACGTGTAATCCCAGCACTTTGGGAGGCCGAGGTCAGATCGCCTGAGGTCAGGAGTTCAAGACCAGCCTGACCAACATGGTGAAACCCTGTGTCTACTAAAATACGAAAATTAGCTGGGCAAAGTGGTGCGTGCCTGCAGTCCCAGCTACTCGGGAGGCTGAGGCAGGAGAATGGCTTGAACCCGGGAGGTGGACGTTGCTCCACATGGGACTGCCTGTCACCCGGCGGTAAACATGCCCTATGGCTAACACCATCTGGTTTTGCATCTTCCTTTCCCGACTATCACAAACATCTCAGTTAATATAACAGAAACAGTTGGTGATTTGCCCAGCTTTCAGAGCTTAGAAGGTTTGAGATTTCAGCTGAGGTCTTCTGAATTTAGATCTAGCGTTTCTTCTGTCACACTGGCTGACACACTGTATTTCCGTTACATCTGTGCAGGACCTGCCAGGGCTGACCCATAACCTCCCGGCCTCTCTCCGGGGCCTCCTCTCCGGGGTCTCCTCTCTGTGGCCTCCTCTCCAGGGCCGCCTCTCTGTGGCCTCCTCTCCAGGGCCGCCTCTCTGTGGCCTCCTCTCCGGGGCCTCCTCTCTGTGGCCTCCTCTCCGGGGCCTCCTCTCTGTGGCCTCCTCCCCGGGGTCTCCTCTCTGTGGCCTCCTCTCTGCTTTGGTACCAGCTTTGCTTGTCTCATTTTGCTGACCAATAAGACAGGAGGGGCCTGTGTGGGAGCTTTGCCATAGCCTTTGCCTTTTGTCATCAAAATGTATTGGTGCCAGTTCTCCTCCCTCCCCTCCTGCCTTAGGTGTGGCTCGGAAGCCAACCTGTGAGGGGAGGGTGAGGCTGGGGACAGTGGAGACCTGCCTGACTGCAGCAGGTCTAGGACCAGCTCCCTGCCCTCTGCCTCCAGGATTCTCCTTACCAGGGAGTGGGGTGGTTGCCCTGTGTGTCTAAGTGCTGTTCATCAGGTTTCTGTTGCCCGTAAAGCACCCTTTAAAGAAACAGGGCTCCGTGCAACTTAATGAGTGGATGTCCTGCCTGCCAGGCAGTGAGTCTATGAGCAGGCCAAAGGACTTCTGCAAGGGAGTGGCCGTGAAGGAGGGCCCTCGGGGAGGCAGGCAGGCACTTCAGAAACATCCGGGTACAGGAGGGCCTCTGGGGGAGAGCAGCCCCTGCAGTGTCACCCATAGACACTCCTGAGAAGGTGGGTGGATGTCTGATGTCTAAAGGCTGAGCAGTCACCCCCATGACAGAAGCCAGCCCTGCCCTCGCGTGATCCCAGCCACATCTCCGCTTCCAGGGAAAGGGCTCCCCACGTGCCCCCCATCCTCGCCTGACCTTCCTCAGGCAGTCCCCAGGTGGCATGCAGGCCCTCCAGCAGATTCTTCAGCATCCTTTCCACCTCCCTGTTCCTTTCCCTGAGTCCAGAAGTGCTCAGGACCAAAACAGCCTCCTGAGCAGCCCACCTTGGCAACCTGCAGAAGGAAACAGAAAGCTCCTTGTTTCCTGGGAAGTGGCCCCTCGCACGTCAGGAATCCACGCCCACGGCAGGCGGGATGAGATGCTCTCCATCTGGGCCGTACCCGGCTGCCCAACTGTCATTCTTACTGGAAAGCGGGCATTTTCCAATCACTAATCCTTAATAGGAGAGAACATCAGTGCAGGCTTTTATTTTTAGCACTCACGCAAGTTATGGAATGTGAACTTGGACCATGAGTTGGGCCCCACTCATGGCGTCCTGGAGTGGGCAGTGTTTAGGGTGTAGGCTGATGCTGTCCTCACACATGGGGGCCGAGCACGGCAGGGCCTGCTGAGGAACCTGGGCTTCTCTGTGAGAAGAGACTTGTCAGACAGTGAGAAATGATGGCCATGCACGATGGCTTGGCAAGGGGGTGGAGTCTCACTGGGCAGGTCTCCTGGCCGGGGAAGGAGCAGGTTTGGCAGGCAGGATGGTGGGATGGACGCTTTGGTGCAGCAGTGCCCAGAGGGGGCTGGCTGGGCCAGCCCTGCCCGGAAGAACCTCACCGCTGCGCTGGGCCCTTCGGACACTCTGCATGGCTGTCTACAGAAAGGCTTGGGACAGCCTGAGCCCAACCCCTCGCGGATCTTCCTCTGGAGCCAGGATGGTTCATGGTTGGGACTCACCACTTCCCGGCCCAGTGCCTGACACACTTCCTGCCATGTCTGTGCTGTTTCTTCGTGGGGACGTGGAGCCTTCACCTATTCTGTTGTTTATGTTGTCCGGTCTCGGAAAGGTCGCTCCCCCTCACTGACATGCTGTCGCAGCTCCAGGGCAGGGTCTCACTGTTCACCAGTCCTCCATAGAAGGAGAGAGGGGTGCAGACTCAGGCGACTCTTCCTTAGCGTGTGTGCGGGGACGTCAGGGCTCAGCTGAACTGGCTCGGCCTGAGTCACATGCCTGTCCGTGAACGCTGCCCACGATGATTATGAGGAACGGCGGAGACGCCTGGGCCTTCCCTGGGTGTGGGTGTGAGTGTGTGTAGGGTGGATCTGATGAGCCGAGTGACCTCCTTGGCCCTATTCCTCACCGGCCGCGAGGATGGCACGCAGGCGTGTGAGCACAGCGTGTCCCCGTCATGGGCGCAGTCGTAAAAGCTTACCCAGAGAGCTGTTTCATGTCAAGGAGATGCCATTGGTGAAGATGTCAAGGGAAGGGGTTTCACCTGGTTGTTTTTACCTATTTGTTGATCCACTAAAAGGGTTTCCTAGTGTCCGGGCCTGGGGTCCAGAGGAAGGTGGTTCCTGTCTGAGACTGCATTCCCGAGGGACACAGGTTCCCCTGCCTGGGGTTCTTGGCCCTGCTTGCGTCCTCCTCTGAAAGACACACGATTCCACAGTGACTTTCCCGTTCTCCTTAGTGTTCCTCCTTTCTATTATGTACGACAGCCGTGGTCTTAACCAGAAACGAATCGTGGTATTTGCAAACAGTGAGCTTATTTTCTGCTTTTGTGTGTGTATGTGTGTGTATTTCCAGATATTTATAGAGCAGTCACTTTGACTGTAATCATCAAATCAAAGCCTGTGAGATGATATAAATTTTACAAACCAAAGAGAACAGAAGCTTACCACCAATATCAACTGGGGTTTTGTTTTTAAATTTCAACTTTAGGTAACGGGACACTGATCGGTGCATCGGCAAACGTCGTGTGCGCAGGCATTGCAGAACAGCACGGATACGGGTTCTCCTTCATGGAATTTTTCAGGTACTTTTAAACTCACTTTAAATTTCTGTTAAACCGTCTGGTTCTTAAGCTTACTTAATAAATAGCACATTAAACACTAAGATAAGCATATTTTCAGTAATTAGAGAGACTGTGGTGTAGTTGAGATTAGCTCAGAAAAAAACACATTAAAAATTTATTGCTAGTGGCTCATGCCTATAATGCTAGCACTTTGGGAGGCCAAGTTGGGTGTATTGAGCTCTGCAGTTCAAGACCAGCCTGAGCAACATGGTGAAACCCTGTCTCTACTAAAATACACACAAAAAATTAGCTGGTCATGGCGGCATGTGCCTATAGTCCCAGCTACTTGGGAGGCTGAAGCAGGAGAATTGTTTGAACCTGGGAGGCAGAGGTTGCAGTGATCTGATATCACACCACGGCACTCTAGCCTTGGTGAGAGAGTGAGACTCTTTCTCAAAAAAAAAAAAAAAAAAGAAAAAAGGCCCAGCTCAGTGGCTCATGCCTGTAATCCTTTGAGAGGCCGAGGTAGGCGGATCACGAGGTCAGGAGTTCACGACCAGCCTGACCAATATGGTGAAACCCCATCTCTACTAAAATAGCAAAAGTTAGCCGGGCATGGTGGCACGCGCCTGTAGTCCCAGCTACCTAGGAGCCCGAGGCAGGAGAATCGCTTGAACCCAGGAGGTGGAGGTTGCAGTGAGCAGAGATGATCACGTCACTGCATTCCAGCCTGTGCAACAGAGTGAGACTCCATCTCAAAGAATAAAAAGAATAAAATGTATTGTTGGAATTAACTATATAACACAGAGGATGGTTCACACGTTCTGGGTGACTCGGGTTGAGGCAGGGGGTCGGGAAATGGCTGTGGGCCTGCCAGGTATCCCATGTGGCTATCCTCTTGAAAGTCCCAATGGAACTTGTGCCCTGACTATCCACGAGGACGACACATATCAGGTCTGACCTTCCCCTACTGGACTGCACAGTCCCTGCTGGCAAAGGCCTAGTGACGCTGCAGACTGAAGCTAGAGTGGTCGGCTGGGGGAGGCCTGGCAGCGGCATCCTCCTCTTGTGTGGGCACCTCTAAAGAGGACTGCGCAGAGATGAGGCCTTCGATGGGGGAGTGCGGTAGGTGCCTACAGAGAAGAGCCTGTTCTTGGAGGAGCTGAGTCCACACCAGGTCCCTGACTGCCTGCACGCCTGTGTATGAGGGCACACTGCACATTGCAAACAGGTGAGTGGGCAGAACGGAAGCTAGAAGCCCGTGTCACGTGGCACTGTTAAAATGAACTTCATTCGTTTGGTGTTGAGCAAGGTTTCTGTGGAGTTCTTTGTACACGCGTACTGGGTGTATGGGTGATGATGGTTCTCAGAAACAGCCTCGGGTAGAGATTTGGAACCCCAGCTTTGGCTGAGTGGCGGAGAACCCTGTAGCCAGTGGAGGCAGCAATCTCTGCCCTAGGTACTGCCGCATGGGGCTGACTTGGGAACAGAATCCTGGCCGTCATGCCCAGGTGAGGACCCACAGCATGCTCTTTGAACAGGAGCACGCTGGCTTTTCCAAGACTTTTTATATTGGCCATTTCCATAGTTTGTAAGAACCTAGGATTACTTAGTAATGTTGCTGAGGCATTCATTTGAGTGACACTCCTGGGTGATGTGGGTGTGAGCCACAGGGGACACTGAATGTGCATCTCCTGGTGGGACTCTGGGTACATTGCTGACCCCGCCACTAAGGGACAGGGTTCAGAACTTAATGCCTGACCAATTTCTTTCTATTTGGACTCTCATCTGCCTCTGCTGAACTTGAAATGAATCCTCCTGTCAGCTAAACAAGAATTATCTTAACGAGAACAACATTTATTACAGCAAATATAGCAGTGGCCTTTGCAGGGTGGCCTTCCACACACTGACATCTCATCTTTGCCCCATGGTTGATGAGGGTCAGACACAGAGCACAGCCGAGAGGGGGTCAGAGACAAGTGCGCTGAGTGAGTGGCAGCAGGAGACTCAGTTCCTCCTCTCTGCCAGCTCTGCCTCCTTCGTTCGGGCTGGGCTCCTGACTTCCATGGTGCGGGAAGGCCGTCGTTCTCATGTCCTCCATCTCCTCTTCTTGGTTGGCCAAGTGTACCATATACTGGCCCCTCGACTTCCCGACAACCGCTAGGCTGGCTTTCAGAGAGCAGGAAAACCTCATGGCCTTTTGCAACACCACTTGGTCTCACTGGTAGGCATGGGAAGCCTGGTGTTAGTATTGTTTTAGAAAGAAAGTTTTTAGGGCAACCCCAGTCTGACCCTTTCCCGAGCATCACTTCGGAATAATAACCACGGCATCTGCCCAACTGAAAGGGTTTGTGTCTGCTCCACGTGGGACACGTAAAGTGCCTAAGGTGCAGCTCCAGTGGGTGAAGCATGTGTGCACTGAACTTTTCACATAGGTCTTGCATTGGGTGTGCAGTGTGTGACACACATGC
>PVKV010017756.1:0-46725 GCA_004027835.1 Alouatta palliata | reverse complement strand
GCCAGGCTGGTCTCAAACTCCTGACCTCAAGTGATCTGCCTGCTTCAGCCTCTCAAAGTGCTGGGATTACAGGCGTGAGCCACCATGTGCGGCCTATTTTAAGTTCTGGGTTGTTTTGTTTTGTTTTGTTTTGTTTTGAGATGGAGTCTTGCTCTTTTGCACAGGCTGAAGTGCAGTGGTGTGATCTTAGCTCACTGCAACCTGGGTCTCCCGGGTTCAAGCGATTCTCCTGCCTCAGCCTCCCTAGTAGATGGGATTACAGGCACACGCCACCACACCTGGCTAATTTTTGTATTTTTAGTAGAGATGGGGTTTCACCATGATGGGCAAGCTGGTCTCAAATTCTTGACCTCAGGTGATCCGCCCACCTCAGCCTCCCAAAGTGCTGGGATTACAGGTATGAGCCACTGCACCCTGCCTATTTTAAGTTTTTATAAAATGAGTTTGTAAACTCAAATTTCAATCACAGGTTTCCCTAGAATTCCAAAGGGGGCAGTATTGACCACCCACTTTGACTGCTGCTCTCCTAAGCACTTCTTTGTGACCTCCCAATCCTAACCATCCTCGCCAGGCTCTCAGCCTTCACTCTGTGGGCAGACAGACACTCCCTGCCTTCAGTAAAGCATACTAACCCCAGTGTGAGAAGTCAGTGGGGGAAAGGGGAAATTCCCTTGCTAAAGAGGAAATAAGAAATGGAGATTGGGCCTCATTTGTCTCAAGAATTGACCACAAGGGTTAGATAGAAATCTGACCTTGTCTCAGAACCAGGGTCTGGCTTAAAGAGCAAAAGTTTATAGAAAACCACAGTAGTATTGGCGACTCCAGTGACGGGCAAGAGCAGCACTCATGGTGACCTGGTGCAGACCACCAAGCCAAGAGAGCGACCACTGACCTTGACAGGGCCCTCGATGCTGCCCAGGAATCTGCTAGGTGACCTCCGAGTACCCTACCTGCTCCTCAAACCTCCAGCCCCTCCCAGCATCCCTCTCAGCCCATGGCCTTGATTCCAGGTTCTCTGGAACAATGAAAGCCACCAGAGGTGAAGCTCCCAGATCCCCCACCCCCACCACATTCCCCTGCCGCCTGCAAGTGTGCTCAAACAGTCGGCCTTTCCTGCAGCTGGCAGACATTCTCCTCCCTCTCTCCCACACCAACCTTCTTTCCCTCTCTGCTGGATCATTCCTGTCAGTAAACATACCCGCTACAATTTCTCCCAACTTACCAAAACACAAGCGAAACAAAACCCAGGGGCCAGGTGGGTTTTGTGGAGGCTGATGCCTATAATCCCAGTGCTTTGGGAGGCTGAGGGAGGAGGATCACTTGAGGCTAGGAGTTTGAGACCAGCCTGGGCAACATAGCAAGACCCATATCCACAAAAAATTTTTTTAAGTTAGCTGGATCTGGTGGCATGCGCCTGTAGTCCCAGCTGCTTGGGAGGCTGAGGCAGGAGGATCGCTTGAGCCTGGGAGTTCAAGGCTGTGGTGAGCCATGATTATATCACTGCACTCCAGCCTGGGCAGCAGAATGAGACTCTGTTTCAAAGAAAAAATATTTAAATAAATAAAACAAGGAAACTCTGAATCCCAAATCCCCTTCCAGCTGCCACACCAATTCTTCAGGAGTGTTCGCATTTGCTATCTCCACTCCTCACCTCCCGACCCTTCCCGCCAGGCTCCCCATGTGCTGCAGCTCCCAGGGGCCATCTCAGCACGATCTGCCCTGGGGATTGCCCCCTCCCACTGGAATACCTTCTTCATTTTGGCTCCAGGATGTCCTTCCTCTGGTTGTCCTCCCACTGCCCTGGCTACTCCTCCTCAGTATCTTGTGCTGGTTCCTCCCATTCTCCAGTCCGCTATAGGTTTAGAATGTCACCTTTTCAGTGAGGTCTTTCTCATCACCATACCTTACATTAATCTCCCACCCCCAGCACCCCATCCGCCCTCTCTGTTTTCATGTTCTCCACAGCACTGAACCATCATCTGACACACCACAGACCTTAATTATTTTGTTCTTTATTGTGTGTCCCCCTTGACTAGAAAGTAAGCTCCCTGAAGGCAAGGGTGTGTGTCTGTTCTGCCCACTACCATGTCCCCAGTGCCCAGGAGAGGGCCCAGCACAGTACTAAATGATCAACAAAGCTATGAATTAATTAATTAATTAATTAATTATGTTGAAACCATGGCCACTCGTGTCTGATATGCAATATGTGGTAATTTTTACAAATCTTGAAAGAAGCCCCCTGTCAGATTTCAGCCGGAGGACAAATGTGTATTTCCTAAATGCCCTTCACTTCTGAGATATTTCCTTTTCAATATGGCTGCGGTGGCGCATACCCCACTCCTTCTCCCATCCCCATTACATTTCCTTCACATGGCAGCAGTGTGGGGGTGTTCTCTTATTTAACCCTGTAGAACTGTGTGGCAAATACTCAGGCAGAATCTCCAGGCCACCAGAAACTGCTGCTTTCAGCCCCCTCGGAGCACAGCCAGCCTTCCCCCTCAGTCCCAGGTCTCCAATAAATATATCCTTCCTGCTACCCTTGTCTCAGATTTCCAAACTCTGGAAAGCGCAGAGAATTGCTCACAAAGGAATCCAAAGCCAAGGCCTGACCAAAGCTAAAGGAACATGTGCATGAGCCTTCTGGTGGCAGCAATTAGAGCAGCCACCTTGAAGCAATGTGACACAGCCCCACCTTTGGCCGCTGAATGATTGCGGGCACTCATTTTGCTTGTCTATAGTCAAGAGAGGTCTCTGGCCTCCTGCCTTGAGGCTGCAGCCACAGCTTGCCTGGCTCTGTGTAAGTGTTTGACCTATTTCATACATGCCACACTGTGTGCAGCTGTACTTCCAGGAGCTGCCACCCTGACCGTTCCGCTGGAAAGAGCAGTTTCTCCTGTTTGTCCTCTTCCATAGTAAAGATTATTTCCCAGCCTGGATTTTTTGGGGCATGCCCAGGATCTGGCTGTATAGACGCCGCTCTCTGGCTGCTGCCAGCCTCACTCCTTTCTAAGCGCGTACATTGGGCTCCCTAGGAACACTGCAGCCTCTGCTAGGCGCACTGAGCACAGCCCCCTTGTGCTCCATACCAGCCCAGGCAACGTGACGTCCTGGCCTATAACTCTCCTTTAATGCCCAGGGAGGAGTCTCTAGACCACTGAGGCCCCAGTGTGGGCATAAGCGCCCCAGGCCCTGCTCAGCTGGCTGCACCTGGTTGGCCCCAGTGCCTGAAGCGGTCGCTTCCCTCCTGGGCACATCCTCTGTCCCCGCAGCTCTGGTCTGTCTCTTCCGCAGCTGCCAGCAGGCGGCTGCTTCCTGCAGTGAGTCACTCCCACACTGCCCCATTTTGGTGCAGCGACACATTTCCATGATTCGTTTCCCAGGCTAGAGACAGACTTTTCCTGGAGAGAAGGAACAAAGAGGGTGAGTCAAGGGGAATGCTCCCTCGCCTTTCCTGAAAGCCGCCTGGAGCACTGGTTTGATTTCAAAAAGCATCTGGTCCCTCTTTGGTCTCTCTCTGCTCCCTACTGTGCAGAGTACCCAGCCTCTTTCCCTCTGGGCCATCTCTGTCTCCCTCCTGTCACTCCTGTGTCTCATCCTGATCCTCTGGTTTGATCTCGTCCCACAGATGGTTTCACGAAGGCCTCTCTCGACACCAGGCAGAGAACTTACTCATGGGCAAGGAGGTTGGTTTCTTCATCATCCGGGCCAGCCAGAGCTCCCCAGGGGACTTCTCCATCTCTGTCAGGTACTGATCATTCCTGACACTGCCTTGGCCCTTCTCAGCCTGTTAACCTCCCAGAATGCTGAAGTGACCTCTGGAACATGAGCTAGTGATCAGAAGCATGGTGGCCAATGGGCCAAGCACGGCAGCAGCTTCACAGCCTTCCCAGAACATGCATACACCACTCTTTAGCACACTGGTGTGTGTTCAAAATTATTTCTACGCCCACCTGCCTCCCCTTCTATCCCAGGTGCTTCTGGAAGGGCAGGATTTTCCTTTACTTCATCTTTATGCCTTTAACAGTGTCTTGCACAAAATAGAGACACTCAGTGAGTATTTGTGGCAGGAAGGAGGGGAAGGAGGAGGAGAACTCCCACTTGTCCACATCCATCCGGGGGTTTAAATCTTAACCTTTTCTTTTACGATTGATGCATATCTAAAGAAGAGTCAGGGAAAAATAGAAATCTCAAGTCACTGCTGTAGGATATACAGGGGTGGAATAGGTGTGGTACCTTTCTTCGCCCATCAGAAGAGTCACAGCTGATACTCCTACAAAAGATAGGTTAACAAGAGGAAAGTGAACAAATTTATTTAATCAAAGATTCGTGTGACACAGAAGCCTTCAAAAATGAAGACCCAAGACCCAGGGAAAGCAGTCTATTTTTATGCTTAGGTTAAATGAAGGGTAGACAGCCCTGTAGAAATGGGATTGGACAAACGGGGTTTGATCTAAGGTAACAGACTGAGGTGGGAAACTGAGCAAGGCCTGTCCCAAGTCTTCCTTCTTTCTTTTTTTTTTGGAGATAGGGTGTCAGGCTGGAGTGCAGTGATGCAGCCGTGGCTCATCACGGCCTTCATGTTCCAGGCTCAAACAGTCCTCCCACCTCAGTCTCTCGAGCAGCTGGGGATACAGGTACACACCGCCACACCTGGCTAATTTTTTTTTTTTTTTTACTTATTTTTTTGTAGAGACCGGGTCTTACTGTGTTGCCTAGGCTGGTCTCAAACTCCTGGGCTCAAGCAATCCTCCTGCCTTGGCCTCCCCCACAGTGACCCTTCTAGTCTCTCTCACCCACTGTGAGGAAGAGGAGTTCTAATTTCTATGACCCACTCTGGGGGAGAAAGAGGAGCAGGAGACAGGAGGGCAGGAGAACTCCAAAGGTAGACTTTGCTTCCAAGGCTGCTTCTGAAGCCTTGCAGTCTCCTTTGGTTCGAGGCACTCAGCATGCCCAAGGGTGTCGTTTTCTGAGCCCCAACAAATACATGTATAGTTAGTTGTTGGCAGCTGCATAAAAAGAAAGGCTACTTCAACACAGTACAGTACAGCAAAACCAGAAACAACAGAACCGAGCCAAGGAGGGCCAGGAACATGGGAGGACTGTAACAGGAAGCCTCACTAAGGGGCAGCACCCTGTAGGAAATGACTCAGTCCACGTGTAGACATTACACAGCCCTAAACTCGGAAGCCCGATTCCGAACACACTGTGTGTGGTCAGCATGTTGGGGATCACAAGTCACGTATCAGACTTGACCACATGTGAAACTACAAGAATGTAATGGTGTTAGCAGATCGGGAGAAGTACAGTAAAACCTTACTACCAAGTTACTGACAGGAAATACTGATCTGGTTTATTCAATGTATTTTGAAAGGCATGCAGCTTTTCCTTTTTGTTTTTAGTACAGAAATCCAATCTCAGGTAATAAACCATGGCCACTTTGCTATTTAGAAAGAATGGATATCTTAAAGCATAGGTAGGAAAGATTAACAACAGGTCAGTTTGTATGCATGCATAACTTTAAAGTGGTCTCTTTAGCATTGCGCTTGCAGTCTTGCTTAAACTCTTAATTTTCCTCAACAAAAACTTTCTTTTTATAGCTTGGGGAATGGTAAAGTTTAGTTCAGGCCAATATTGATGTATCCCAAATTCTAATCTTGTTAGGTCTTCATTAATGAAATTTTGCTCCATTAACATATATGACAAGTCAAGGTCGGCGAGGTGGCTCATGCCTGTAATCCCAGCACTTTGGGAGGCTGAGGTGGGAGGATTGCTTGAGCTGAGGAGTTAGACACCAGCCTGGGCAACATAGCAAGACCTCATCTCTACTAAAAATAAAAAATTAACCCAGTGCGGTGGCACATGCCTGTGGTCCCAACTACTTGGGAGGTTGAAGTGAAAGGATTGCTAGAGCCTCGGTGGTTGAGGCTGCAGTGAGCCGAGATTGTGCCACTGCACTCCAGCCTGGGCGACTGAGCAAGACTCTGTCTCAAAAGAAAAAATAATTATGTACATATATTATTAGAAAAAAATAGTTATACATATATTTAACATGTATGTATATATATTACAAGTCAAATCTATTTCTTTTTTTTATTATTTTTTATTTAGAGATGGAGTCTTGCTCTGTCTCTGAGGCTGGAATGCAGTGGCATGATCTCAGTTCCCTGCAACCTCCGCCTCCCGAGTTCAAGCGATTCTCCTGCCTCAGCCTCCTGAGCAGCTGGGACTACAGGTGTGCGCCACTACACCCAGCTAATTTTTATATTTTTAGTAGAGATGGGGTTTCACCATATTGGCCAGACTGGTCTCGAACTCCTGACTTCATGATCCACCTGCCTCAGCCTTCCAAAGTGCTGGGATTACAGGTGTGAGCCACCATGCCCAGCCCAAGTCAAATCTATTTCTTAAGACTCCCCTCTCTGCCCCATCATAAACTCATCAAGTAATTTGTTAGACTGAGGGGTATCTCTTGAGCCTTTGGTTTGCATGAAGATCACTCTGACTTTTTCAGCTAGAAACTATGGTTTTTGTGGGGTTTTTTTGGTTTTTTTGAGACAGAGTCTCGCTCCGTCGCCCAGGCTAGAGTGCAGTGGCGCAATCTTGGCTCACTGCAACCTCTGCCTCCCGGGTTCAAAGTGTTTCTTATGCCTCAGCCTCCTGAGTAGCTGGGGCCACAGGTTTGCACCACCACACACAGCTAATTTGTGTGTGTGGGTAGGGGTTTAGTAGAGAGGGGGTTTTGCCAGGTTGTCCAGGCTGGTCTTGAACTCCTGGCCTCATGTGATCTTTCCGCCTTGGCCTCCCAAAGTGCTGGGATTACAGGCATGGGCCATCATACCCGACCCTGAAACTATGGTTTATATTTCCTCTATTAAAGTGAATTTTACAAAACAGTCAGCCTTGACTTCTGCCAAAGTCTTCCCCTGATACTGAGGTGATGAAGCTTCTAGTTATGGTGACAATTACCATAATCATTATCACATCTTCTACAGAAATGTAGTATAATATATTCCAAAGCAAAATCATTGTTAATTATTTTTACATCTGTCATGGGCACAGATAATTAAGAGCTACTTGTAGTTCTATCACTCAGCATTTGTTAAGGGCCTAAACCACTAGATTTCGGAGTCTAGTGCCCTGAATCGTATCCTTTCCTCTGTTCCTCTTCAGGCTTGAGACAATGGTCAGTCCTCTCCTTGTAGACCCAGATGACCAACTACAACCCTCACATCCACCCTTACAGCTCAGGAGAGTAAAAGGGGCGATGTTTCACACTCTGAGTTCTTTGACTGTGAGGTGGTGGATGAATAATTATAATACCACAAGAATATTTCCTCCTTCTCACCCAGATGTGAAGGGTAATGACTTTGAGTTGAACCACGTTGCCTTAGAATGAAGAAAGTATCTGTCGGTGGCCAAAAACCAAGGGGAAGACTATGCAGTGATTGTGATGCGTTGATTACCATCCCAGATCAGTCAGGCGAGAGGCCACTTGTACAGCCTTTGGCTTCACCCCGCTATGAGCAAATCCCAGCACCTAAGATGAGATTGAGGGTCAGAATTTCCATTTCCTTCTTAACACAGATCCCTAAATCCATCCCTACCTCCACTTACTCTCAAAGGTATCTTTATTCTCTGAGACCCTTTAAAATCCTTGACCTTTTTTTTAGATCAGGCAGTTGGCATCACTAGTGCCAGTTTATTTTTAGATATAAATGTATGACTGTTTCAAAAATAAACTTTACATCCAAAAGAGAATGACTCGGCAATGAAGTAAAACTGGATCTAATGGTAAAGACTCAGCCCACCCTTCCTAGATAGATAAAATCCATTTTCTCTAGCCCTGGTTCAAACATGTCCCATCACTTGTGAGTCTAGACTGGTACCAAAAGGTGCTGATCTAAAAGACGTTATCATGTTTACATGGCTTGACAGGCCAAGCTCACTAGACTGGAGTCAGAGACTCAGGGGTTCTGGACTCAACCCTGGGTTGAGTCCTCTCAGTGTTCTCATCTGTAAAATGGAGAAGTAAGGCTAAACAATCTCCAAGACCCTTTCCAATTAAAACTCTGTCATTCTGCCCAGCATGGTGGCTCACACCTGTAATCCCAGCACTTTGGGAGGCCAAAGTGGTTGGATCACCGGAGGTCAGGACTTTGAGACCAGCCTGAACAACATGGTGAAACCCAATCTTTATTAAAAATTCAAAAAAGTTAGCCATTAGCCAGGTGTGGTGGTAGGCGCCTGTAATCCCAGTTACCCAGGAGGCTGAGACAGGAGAATCACTTGAACCTGGGGGCGGAGGTTGCAGTGAGCCAAGATCGCACCACTGCACTCCAGCCTGGGCAACAGAGTGAGACTCCATCTAAAAAAAAGAAAAGAAAAGATAAAAAACCTCTGTGATTTTATACAAAGCTATTTCCCCCAAGAGCTGAAAACACTTTGTAACCTTATTTATGCAAAACATAAACCAAGATCAAGAGATCCTTATTACATAGAGAACAAATGTGACATATTTCTTAGGGAAGAGAGTAGCTTGTTACCTGCCAGTGCTAGCTTATGAGCTTAAAGGAGATGGTTCAAAGTACTTCTGATAACAGAAAGGTAATAGGAGCTTGAAATACCCCCACTGAGATCTTGCAAATAAACATTGTGAAAAGGTCTTTGATCTCTTAGTCGTTACAGCACTTGGAAAATGCTTTTCTTGTCAAAGGTTAGTTGCAGTGTCCAAGACAAATTTTAGCTCATATGATTACCTTCTTCTGATGTAAATCCCCTCTAGCATAGCCTGTATCCTAAGTGGTCCATCCTACAAAGCTCCTGCTGAAGCCTGACTGGGCTGGCCCACCTGCCCGGTGATGAGGGAGTTATCCAAATCTACATCTCCTGCCCAAAGAGAACTGCATCCCAGATGCAAGCAGCCTGGAGGTAGGGACATCATCACAGTGTAACATACAGTTACCTTTTGCCTTGATCTCCAGGCATGAGGATGACGTTCAACACTTCAAGGTCATGCGAGACAACAAGGGCAATTACTTCCTATGGACTGAGAAGTTCCCTTCCCTAAATAAGCTGGTGGACTACTATAGGACAACCTCTATCTCCAAACAGAAGCAGATCTTCCTCAGAGACGGAACCCGAGAAGACCAGGTATGTTCCAGGTCCCCCATACCCCAATCTAGAGAGTTTAGGCAGCCCGAGTTCTCACTCGAACCACCAGGAAAAATGCATAGGCTGGGCAGCTCCTCTGAGTAGACAGAACTCAGAACTCTGAGGTCAGATCTCAGCGCAACACTTCCTAGTTGTGTGATTTTGGAAGTTCTCTGAGCCTCAGTCTCCTTATCCATAAAATAGGGATAATGGTAATATCTACCTCCCAGGGTGGCTATGAAGGTGGGAGAAGATGTGTCTCATGCCTCCTGTTATTCCTCACCACGCTGCACCCAGCAAACATCAGCTCTTACCACAGGTGCTGGGTTGTTTTTTTTTTTTTTTTTTTGAGATAGGGTCTTGCTCTGTCTCCCAGGCTGAAGTGCAGTGGTATAATCTTGGCCTACTGCAACCTCTGCCTCCCAGGTTCAAGTGATTCTCCCGCCTCAGCCTCTTGAGTAGCTGGGACTACAGACGCGAACCACCACACCTGGCTAATTTTTGTATTTTTAGTAGAGACGGGCTTTCATCATGTTGGTCAGGCTGGTCTCGAACTCCTGACCTCATGACCCACCAGCCTCTGCCTCCCAAAGTGCTGGGATTACAGGCGTGAGCCACCACGCCTAGCCACAGGTGCTATTTTTTTGTTATTTGTAGACATTGCTACACCAAAGTTTTCAACCGAGCTTAAGAGTTACCCAAGGATGAAGGGGTTGGGGGTGCTACAGACAGGGCATTCAGGAATAGCCTAGAGTCCGGGAAGTAAATCAGCAGGTGGAGTGTGATGATAGGATTAGGGGTGGGGAGGACACAGGAGGAGAAATCTGCACTTGGAATTCTTGCTGTTGGAACTGTTTGGAATACAGAGTGTTGCTTTAAAAGAAAATGCATCAGACAGACCTGGTATGAAATCCTGATTTAATCACTTAGCTACTTGTATTACCTAGCCAAGTTAAGAAACCTTCTGAGTATCAGTTTTCTCATCTGTAGAGAGAACAATAAAACTTCCCTCACTGGGCTGTTGCGAGGATTAAATGAGGTAATACAGCTAAGTACTACCAGAGTCTGGCCCATACTAAGCACTAAGAAAATGTTAACTTGGCCGGGCACGGTGGCTCACGCCTGTAATCCCAGCACTTTGGGAGTCCAGGGCTGGTGGATCACGAGGTCTAGAGATCCAGACCATCCTGGCCAATATGGCGAAACCTCATCTTGACTAAAGATACACAAATTAGCTGGGCATGGTGGCGTGAGCCTGTAGTCCCAGCTTCTCAGGAGGCTGAGGCAGGAGAATCGTTTGAATCTGGGAGGCGGAGGTTGCAGTAAGCCGAGATCACGCCACTGCACTCCAGCCTGGGTGACAGTGAGACTTGTCTCAAAAAAAAAAAAAAGAAAAGAAAAGAAAATGTTAACTTGCCTCCCATAAGTAAATTCACACATGCACACAGTCACACATACACACACACACACATACCAATTTATAAACTATTTCTCAAAGGAAATAACATAGTTATAAGAGACAGGTATCACAGGAAGAAGCATTCACTAGAATAGCTGAAATCCTAGGGACAGGTTATTTGAAAAGGCATTAAGACCACGAAAGCAATGTGTGCTTTGGGGAAGTCAAGAAAATCCTCCTTTTCAAGAAAGGCAAGCCTGAGAAGTTACTGCCAAAGGAGGAAAGAAGTTCCCACCAAGTGCACACGGAACTTCAAAAAGGAAAACAAAGGTTAGCCAAGACCTTGTGAATCACTCTAACCAGGAAACAGAGTAACTCACTAGGACTGGCATTCAGAGATAAGAGAAGCAGCATCAAATTGCATTAAACGGGGTTAAATGAGTTGATAATTGTAAAGCGCTTAGAACAGTGCCTGGTATATACTATGCACAGGGCCCTATGTAATTGTTTGTTACATGAAAATAACAAAAGGGTATTTCTGTTCTAACATTAGGGAGAAAGGCCTTGCTTCCTCCCCCATGCCCAGCAGCAGGCCTGGTTCCCATGGTGTTGCAAAAATGTTGCTGTTTGGGTCTCTATCGCCAGGCTATAAATGACAGTTTAAAATCATGCAACGTCAACAGTGGAGCTTATCTAGAAGGTAGGATATCCAGCCATGTGGCAACATGTGATAAGAAGGGGTGGCATTGTGTCAGTGAAATGGAATATTTCAGCTTGATTACACAGAAAAACAAGCACTCCTGGAAATTGACTAAATGGCTTCCAGGCAGAAAATGTTAGTCTGTGAACCCCATACCTGAATTCCTAAAATTGGGAGGATCCAAGAATGTAGAGGCCAGTTTGGAAAATGTAAAGGTCTGAAGCATCAGTTATTTCAGCTGTCCCCACCCCACCAGCATGGGGGCAGGATGAGCAGGGTCTGAGAACAGCTGCCCGAGGGTGGGGCAGAGCCAGAAGATCACAGAGGAGGACGCATCTTCATCATCTCTGTTCTCTCTCCCAGGGTCGCCGGGGCAACAGCCTGGACCGGAGGTCCCAGGGAGGCCCACACCTCAGTGGGGCTGTGGGAGAAGAAATCCGGCCTTCGATGAACCGGAAGGTGTCGGATCACCCCCCGACCCTTCCCCTGCAGCAGCACCAGCCACAGTCTCTGCAGTATGCCCCAGCGCCCCAGCCACCACAGCAGCGGTATCTGCAGCACCACCATTTCCACCAGGTATCTGAAATGAAGGCAGTGGGCACAGTCTGGTGAGAAGGAGAACCTGCCTCTCCTCCAGGCCTGGCCCAGCCACACACACACGCACGCACACACACACACACACACACACACACACTCTCTCTCTCTCTCTCTCTCTCTCTCTCTCTCTCTCTCTCTCTCTCTCTTCTCCAGAAGACTCAGTGAACAATTGCTTCATTTTCCTATTAGCACAATTCCAAATCTATTCATGCCCCTTAACCCATCTGGCTGTGGAGATCCACAAGAAAGAAAGGCTTAATATGCATAACGGAGCCTTGTTTATCTATCTATCTATCTATCTATCTATCTATCTGTCCCCCACCTTGTTCCCAGTGGGATTTCAGGCGGCTTACTTCGATGGACAATACGGTGAGATAACATTGTTCGTAAATTCCTTAGCAGGGCACGAAAAGTCCTTTGTGAGCTGCCAGAATCTATTTCCCCAGCCTCATCCCTGCTACCTGCCCCTCTACCCGACTCCCTGTGCAAACACACATTCCAGCAACCCCACACAACCTTAGTTACTCGAATGGTCTATTGTGTTTCCTCTCATGCCTTTGTGGCATTTTACATGCTGATCCCTCTGCCTGATGAGCCCCTCCCTGGCCAGTCCTACTCCTCCTTTAAGCTAGAGTTCAAGCATCACCTCCTCTGTGAAGCCTTCCTTGATTTCCCAGGCAGATATAGACATTTCTTCTCTCTGCTCACTTACCACTTAAATGTACATGGTTCCTCCTCTAAATGGAAGCTCCATGAAGTCAGAGACCTTCTCTTTCCAGCTATATTTCCCTTGTGTCTGCTACTGGACACATGATAGGTGACTGATAAATATTTTTTGACTGAATAAATAAAACCCACCTTTGCCTTCTTTGCCTTCAGAATCTAAGGTCCCTTTAGACCTTAGGTCCTCCTCCCCCTCAGCGTGGAGGTTTTATTGTCATCATCAGTAAGTATTCCTGGAATATACCAGCTGTGTCGATGGCATCTGAGCCAGGCACTGGGGGAGCCTGTGGGAGATGTCCTGGCAGTGGGGTGACCGGTCTTCTGTTGTATGTTTCCAGGAACGCCGAGGAGGCAGCCTTGACATAAATGACGGGCACTGTGGTGCTGGCCTGGGCAGTGAAATGAATACGGCCCTCATGCATCGGAGACACACAGACCCAGTGCAGCTCCAGGCAGCAGGGGTATGGGAGCTGTCCCTCTCTGGGATCCCTGGGAAAGGCCCCAGGACAGAGCTCAGTGGAGGAGATGAGGCAGGAGAGACTCAAATCACACAGATCTGGCCAGGTGTGGTGGCTCACACCTGCAATCCCAACACTTTGGGAGGCCGAGGCAGGTGGATCACCTGAGGTCAGGAGTTTGAGACCAGCCTGGCCAACATGGTGAAACCCCATCTCTACTAAAAATACAAAAAATTAGCTGATGTGGTGGCGGGTGCCTGTAATTCCAGCTACTTGGGAGGCTGAGGCAGGAGAATCGCTTGAAATAACATCTGCTGGGAGGCAGAGGTTGCGGTGAGCCGAGATCGCACCACTGCACTCCAGCCTGGGCGACAGAGTGAGACTTTGTCTGAAAAACAAAAACAAAAAACCTACACAGATCACATGAGAGATGATGGAACGTTGGGGGAGGCCTGAGGCTGAGCCAGCACAGTCTCAGTCTGGTGCCAGGCCTTCCCTGTTCTCGTAGTTCTTGGTTCTAGTTCTTTATCATCTTTATCATAGTTCTTTCCTATGGCCTTTATCATTCCTTTTTTGGGGGGGTAGGGTGGGGGGTGAGACAGGGCCTCACTCTGTCTCCCAGGCTCAAGTGCAGTGGCATAATCATGGCTTACTGCAGATTCAAACTCCTAGGCTCAAGCAGTCCTCCTGCCTTAGCTTCCCAAGTAGCTAAGTATATTATTTGTAGAGATAAGCTCTCAATACATTGGCCAGGCTGGTCTCGAACTCATGAGCTCAAGCAGTCCTCCTACCTCAGCCTCCCAAAGTGCTGTGATTACAGGCATGAGCCACCGTGCCTGGCCTGTGATCCGTCTTGACTTGTGACTTGATTGCCCTAACACCCAGGGCTGTTATTTGGGATGTATTGCCATTCTGTTTGTCACTCAAAGAAGCTGAAAATACACCTGTTGATGTGGGGAGAGTGATTCTCAGGGAGCCTCTTGGGGCCTTGGACAATAACATCTGTTGGTAAAAGTCCTGAGTCTCCAGAGTGACACTGGTGAGTTCTGGTGAGCAGGATAGCCGGGTGTGGTGGCTCATGCTTGTAGTTCCAGCTACTTGGGAGGCCAGGGCAGGAGGATCGCTTGAAGCCAAGGGTTCAAAACCAGCCTTGGCAACATAGCAAGACCCCATCTCTACACATTTTTTTTTTTTTTTTTTGAGACAGAGTTTCACCTTGTTGCCCAGGCTGGAGTGCAATGGTACGATCTTGGCTCACTGCAACCTCCTCCTCCCGGGTTCAAGCAATTCTCCTGTCTCAGCCTCCCAAGTAGTTGGGATTACAGGCATGTGCCACCATGCCCAGCTGATTTTGAATTTTTAATAGAGATGGGGTTTCTCCATGCTGGTCAGGCTGGTCTTGAACTCCTGACCTCAGGTGATCCACCTGCCTTGGCCTCCCAAAGTGCTGGGATTACAGGTGTAAGCCACCGCAGCTAGCCTACAAAATTTTTTTTAAAAGTTACGGAGGGGTCAGCCTTCAGGAAATGTTGCTCTCAAAGGACTTGGATGTGGTGGGAGGAGCCAGCAGACCCTTCCCTGCCTGCCCAGCCCACAGCTCAGCAGAGCCTCTTCTGTGCTTCCCCCAACAGCGAGTGCGGTGGGCCCGGGCACTGTACGACTTTGAGGCCCTGGAGGATGATGAGCTGGGATTCCACAGCGGGGAGGTGGTGGAGGTCCTGGACAGCTCCAACCCATCCTGGTGGACCGGCCGCCTGCACAACAAACTGGGCCTCTTCCCTGCCAACTACGTGGCACCCATGACCCGATGAACTCTTCGGGGGACAGAAGCTTTTTGTCTGAAGCTGCCCACAAGAGAGAGGGCAAGTAAAAAAGGCTGGACTTCATGACTCTATATACATAGATCTCTCTACGTCTCTCCGTGTACACATACAACTTTTTAGACTAGTAATTTATTAGCAATTGGGCTGGTAATTAGTTGATGCAAAAGGGAACTCAGGTGGAGAATAATACTCACACTTGCTTTTCTGCTCCCCTCAGGGGTATGTGGAAGGCAGTGGGGGAGTTGGGGGTGGGGCAGGGAAATGAAATGGAGCTTTGTCCTGGCCTGAGTTGTCACTGATTCCTTCTTGTCTTGGGAATTTTCACGGAGAACAGCTAAGCAAAGACCACACCTCGGCAATGGACGCAGAGCAATAGGGTGGAGTCAAACCTGGTGGGGCACATCCTAGCTCACCTGCAAGCGCCGCTCACCTGGAGGGTTTGCAGGCAGCTCTCCTCCTGTCCTGCAAGGGGTGGGCACTGCTGCATTAGGAATTAAGGTGCAGCTTTGTGCCGCGGGCAGCCAGCAAGTCTGGGCGGGGATGTGGAAGCAGGGCTGGGTTGGAGAGACCCTGCCGGTGTGAGGCTGGCCTCCTAGTCAACACCTAGCCGAGACTTTCATCGCCGTTCAAATTAATGTTCCTTGGGCCTTTCAAATGAACGTTCAATGTGAGAAGCCAAGTACTGGGAAATCAGGAGATTTTTCTACGGTCCCCAAGCAACTTACTCAATGTAACTGTTTCCCCAGCTATGAAGGAAATAGCACCCTAGATTCTGTAAAGTACTTGGAGAAGCTGTGGCTGAGAATGCTGCATTTTAGAGTCATTGTTTTATGGTTACAAGGGTGTGTCTTCAGGGCTTTGTTCATTTTTCGTCTGGATTTTCTGTTTTGAAGATGCCCTGCCCAGTGGCATGGAAAGAAGCTCACTTGATAAGAGCATTGACTGTCAACTGATGACTAAACGTGGCCCCAGGTGGAAGCTGGCTTTGACATGAGTTTCCTGCTCAGTCTGATCATTGCTGCCCTCCCGCCACCCAAGAGTTGCACTCGGAGCAAGGAGCCCCACCATGGCTGTCCCTCGCCACCACCTCACACTAGAATCATGTGTCCAAGGCTCACCCTGGAGGTGCGAAGCACAGGTCAGCCTGGCCGGGGAGGGAAGAGACACTGGAGAGGAAGCTCAGGGCCTTAGGGAGGCCAGGCACAAACACTGTCTGCACCGGGGCATTCAGAGTTTGTGAGTGTGAGCGAGCACCCCTGCGTGTGTGCACTTGTGTGCTTGCATGCGCATGTGTGTGCACCCCGTGTATACACATGTGCTTCTGTATGCATGTGTGCAACCCTGCATGTGTACACATGTGTGCTTGTGTGTGCCTATGTGCACATTCCTGCATGTGCGCACATGTGTGCTTATATGTGCGTGCGCTTGTGTGCAGGCATATGTGTGTGTGCTGAGACAGGAAAGAGGGGTGAAAGCGTTGGTGAGGGAGCCTGGAAGTTTTCTCTTCCCCAGCCTGTCCTGCTTTAAGGAGGGACGGGGTTGGGGGCAGCCATTATTGAAGGTGATAGGAGAAGAAAGATTTTCTGACTCAGAAGTAACTGCCAGTGTAGCACGAGCACTGTCCCTTGTGACTCTGATTCTACAATTCTCTGATCCCCATGTTTCCTTTAGAGGATAGAGGAAAAAAGGGACTCTGTGGTGGGTATCAGGAGGCAAAAGAAAATAGCCTGGTGGAGGCAGGGGGGAGTCAAGCGTGAGTAAGGAGCGCCTGCAGCTTTTGGAAGTGGAAGCAGAGAGAGGGAAAGGTAACCAAGACATCCCAGAGGATCAAGGGGCAGCGAGAGAGGCACAGGGGGAGGAAGGGAGAGAGTGAGTGGGCCCAGGGAGGAGAGCGGTGTGGAGCTGGTGGGCAGACGTGCAGGAGGAGGGGTGGTAAGCTGGGAGAGGACGAATCGGAGCAGAGAAACCAGTGCTGCAGAAGGCGGGGAGCAAAGAAGCGTAAGAAAAAGAACAGGAGAAAGAACAAAGGCAGAGAAGACCTCATCAGCTATTTTGGTGCTAGGTAATGTGAAATGCTACAGTAAATAAAAGTCAAAAGTAATGTTTGATTTTACAGTGTTTACAAACCATATGCTTTAAACAGCCCACAGACTTCATCCAGTTGTCTGATGATGTGGGAGGACCAGCTCTAGTTAGACAGAAGTACGTGATTCGATTCTGATCAAGGTTTGTGCTTTGAAAGACTTCTCAAGAACACAGTAATGAAACAAAGTGTCCTTGTTTGGCCAGGCTGTGTCTGGTGTCTGTGCACATACTCCTCAGGTAGAGAGTGAGAGCAAGACCGAGAGGTGCCAGGGGTCATCGGTCTGCAGGAGCTGACCTCATAGGCAGGCAGTATGAGCAGAGCATTTAGGAACCCCTGGAACTCGGTGTTCTGTTCTAGCAAAAGCCACTGCAGAGTATTTTTTACTGAGATGCCAAAGTGTCTTTGCCCTGTTCATCAGCACGCCTCCATTCAGAAGGAAGCAGGAAAGTCACCCAAACCACCCACAAGCAATGAGGGCTCTTAGCAGCCAGGTGAAGAGGACAAGAACCGACTGTCCACACTACGGAGGCGGGGGGAAGGAGAGCTCAACCCCCGTCAGCCTCTGGTGCTGCCAGGGGGGGGAACACCTCCCCATGTGTCCTCACGGGTCCTAGGGGAGGGTCCACCCAGAGCCTCTCACCAGCCATACAACCAGCAGCCAACACACTGTCTCCGAGCTTGGCTGCGATGCTCTACATGACTTGGGAGCTTGGGGCTTCCAGAGAAAAACCAGTTCCTGTTGGACCAGTTGAGTTTTCCTAACCACTTGCTGTGCCTCACTGCATTTCAAATATCTGGCACCTGCCGCTGCCCACCCACTTTTAGATGGCCCTAGGGTGACCTAACCATGGTGCTTCTCAAAATGTCAAGTACTTACGAATTGCCTGGGGATTGTGTTCAAATGCAGCTTCCTTCTAGGTCCTGAATTTCTAACAAGCTACCAGGTGCTGGGTCCACATGTTAAGTAGCAAAGGCGAAGAACACTGCAGTGAGCAAAACTCTAATTGGGCTCTTTTTCTGAGGATATTCGGCCATTTTTCTTTGCTGCTCACGAATAGGTCGCTTTGGCTTTGGGACAGACGCAATTCAGGACTGTCGTTATGACATCATTCATGTTCGGCGATGCAGGTGACTTATTTTAGCATCTTTGTCTCTAAAATCAAAAAAAGTAACGTGAGAGGAATTCAGATGAAATGCAAACAGGAATTTCCTACAATAATTACTATTTCCTCATCGTAATTATTTTAAACATGAGCAAGGAAGTTGTGAAAGCTTTGTCAGGAAGTCTTTAGACAGAAAACTGACTGGTCAGATGTGGCCTTGGTTGAGGCAGGGGACTGTGGTCCCAGCTAACCCAAAACACAACGGCCCACACTAGGGACAGATTAGCATGGCCAAAATAGTTTTTGTTTGCCTCGTCCAAGCCAATGTTTCAGGCCATCTATACCAAGGCAAGGGTGTGAGAAAAATCTTTATTGTCTCAATTCTTTTTTTTTTTTTTTTTTTTTTTTGAGATGAAGTCCTGCTCTGTCGCCAGGCTGGAGTGCAGTGGCGCCATCTCGGCTCACTGCAACCTCCGCCTCCCAGGTTCAAGCTGTTCTCCTGCCTCAGCCTCCCAAGTAGCCGGGACTAGAGGCACGTGCCACCATGCCCAGCTAATTTTTGTATTTTTAGTAGAGATAGGGTTTCGCCATGTTGGCCAGGATGGTCTTGATCTCTTGACCTCGTGATCTGCCTGCCTCAGCCTCCCAAAGTGCTGAGATTACAGGCGTGAGCCACGGTGCCCAGCCTGTCTCTATTCTTTTTAAAAACTGCTTCTTCAGTTGCTCCCCTTCACCCCATCACCTTGGCCATGCCACCATCACCTGTCCCTTTGGCAGCTGCCAGCTTTCATACCTCTCTCCCTGCATTCCCTCCTGTAATCCGCTCCTCCTCACAGATGCCAAAGCGATCTTTGTAAAAGTAAATCTGATCACATCACTCCCCTTCCTGCTGGATTTAGGCTTAAGTCCAAAGTCCTAATGTGGCCCTGTGAAGTCTGGCCCCTGCCTCCCTCCTCAGCCTCCTCTTCAGCCTCCTCTTCAGCCTCTCCCGCCCCTTGCTTTTATGCTCCTGCCAGACTGGCCTTTCAGCCTCCAAATGGCCAAGGATTTGTCCCCAAACCTTTCACACTTGCCATTCTTGCTGCCTGGAGGCACATGCCCTGCTCCTCACCTGCTAACCCTGCTAACTCTTATTCATCTCCAGGTATGGATTGGTTGGTTTGTTTGTTTGTTTTTGAGATGGGGTCTTGCTCTGTTGCTCAGACTGGAGTGCAGTGATGTGATCTCAGCTCACTGAAGCCTCTGCCTCCCGAATTCAAGTGATTCTCCCACCTCAGCCTCCTGAGTAGCTGGAATTACAATGGCATGCTACCACGCCTGGCTAATTTTTGCATTTTTGGTAGAGATGGGGTTTCACCATGTTGGCCAGGGTGGTCTTGAACTCCTGACCTCAGGTGATCCACTGCCTTGCCTCCCAAAGTACTGGGGATTACAGGTGTGAGCCACCATGCCTGGCCCAGGTCTGGGTTTAAATGTCACTTCCAAACAGTCCTCCCCTGCCCCCCAATCTAGAATAATCCTTCCCCTGAGATGATCTCATGAATCCTGTGCTTTTCCTGAATAGCATGTACACAGATGATGGCACCAGACTGAGCTGTATGGCTATTAAGCTGCAAGCTCCGTGGAGCAGGGGTCACCTCTGTTTTGTAAAGCATTGTACACCCAGCATCTAGCACTGTGCATGGCATGCAGAGGCTCAATAAACATTTCTCTAATGAAGGCATGATTGGACCTGCCTCATCTCATCTATTCACTCATTTTGTAACTCAATGTCTTGGGCCTAACAGACCTGTAGATGCAAACGAGGTCATATTTACAATGATATCCAGGTTCCGGTAGCTTTAGCCACTGCCCTCAGATTCTCCTGAGGTTACTTCCGAGAGGCCGAGAGAAGAAAGCTGGTGTCTTACATGTTTACACACCAGTATGCTCAGGCTTCCTACTCTGGTTGTGTTCTGTTGCCCTGCACATCCTCTGCTGACAGTGCCTACCCAAATGCTGCGGATCCTCTGTGTACTTCATTTATCTGCTGGTGAATGGACCCGATCCTTCAGGACGCCAAATCTGCCCCATGGTCTACCTGACAAGGAGATCGGGGAAGAGGTAGAGTGGAGAATGGCCTGTGCCGAATTCTGAGAGGCACAGCTTAGACCCTGCCTCCTTCAGCATCCTCTGTGAGCTTCTCAGCCAAGCCCTCCCTCCATCGGACAGAACAGGGGATACCAACCCTTCCCTCCATCGTCTCTCTTTTCTCTTTCTTCCTGTTGCCTCTTTCTCCTTTAGCTCAAAAGGAGGGGAATGTACCCACATGCCATCAATAGCTCCCAGCTAACCTGAAACACAACGGCCCACACTGGGGACAGATTAGCATGGTCAAAATATCCGCTGTTTGCTTTGTCTAAAGTCAACACTTCAGCCTGTCCATACTAAGCCAAGGGTGTCTCCTGTACCATGCCATTTGTGCAGTAGATACCCCCTGGAAGCCCAGTAGGTGTGTTCCCACCTGTTTGAGTTTTGCTATAATTCAGTCATTCAATCAACAAATACTTACAAAGCACCTCTTCAGGGTCAGACACAAACAGCCATTGGGTCGTTCACATCTCTCAGCTCTATCCCTTCTCTGCACTCCTTCCCCAGCCACTGCCTTACTTCAGACCTCTCTCACTGCTTTCCCAGGTGACTGCAATAGTCTCAGTGCTGGTCTCTCGGCCTTCCTGGCTGGCCCACTATAATCCAGCCTCCAGGGCAGCCAGGGAGATCTTATTCACAGACAGGCTGATGACATCAAGCTCCTGCTCAAATCCTTCAGGGTTCCCCATAGCTTTCAGGCTGGAGTTTAACCTCCTTAGCTTCACACTGAATGCCTTTTGTGATCTCCCTGCCGCCTTGTCTGTTCATCCACATGTTCTACCTTTCCAGTCCCAAACACCCTTCACTTCAGTCCCTTAGAACTATTTGTGATTCCCAGAATGAATCATGTTTTCTCAGACCTCTGAGTCTCCTGCATTGTCTTCTTTTTGCCTGGAATCCTTTCTCCCAGTTTTGTCTAGACAAATGCTATTAGAACTTTCTGTGATGAGAGAAAAGCTCGGTATCTCCTCTATCCAATGTGATAGCCACTAGCCACATGTGGCTACCGAACACTTGGAATGTGGCTAATACGAATGACTGAAATAGCCATGTGTGATAAGGGGCTGCCTATTGAGCAGCACGGGTCCAGACAACTGTTACTTACTTTGAAATCATTAGCTCAGGGCTCCAGGGCTCCACTGGGAAACCATTCCAACATTATGGTTGACATAAGCACCCACCCCCGGTTCTGTTCCTGTAGTAACCTTGTTCTCCCTCTGTCCCAATACTCAGAACACCATTGTCAGTGATTCACTGATCTGCCTCCACCACTAGATGGAATATTTTTGAGGTCAAAGGCAAGCAGTGCACTCAATAAGTGGTTGACACCTGGATGCAGTGGTGTCCTGGTAAAGGTTTCATAATTGGCTCTCTCTGAAAGGAAGCCCTGACTTGTAGTATTTGCCAATTCTGTGGTGTAAACACTCCCACCATATGCCAAGGGAATGAGAAGACAAATCACAGACCAGGATAAAATATATATGGAAGACATATATGATAAAGGACTGTGATCCAGAATACACAAAGAACTCTTAAAACTCAACAGTAAGAAAATGAATAGCCCGATTTACAAATGGGAAAAAGACATGAACAGACAGCTCATGGAAGAAGATACAGATGGCAAGTGAAGAGATGAAAAGATGCTCAATATCACATGTCATTAGGAAAATGCAAATTAAAACAGTGGAATATCACCACACGCCTGTAAGAATGCCCCTTATCTAAAATACTGACAACACCAAATGCTGGCGATGATGTGGAGCAACAGGAACTCTCATTCACTGACGGTGGGAAGGCAAAATGGCACAGCCACTTCAGAAGAGAATTTGGTGGTTTCTTACAAAACTAAACTTAATCTTACCATAGGATCCAGCATTCAAACTCCTTGGTATTTACCGAAGGGTGTTGAAAACATCCACACAAAGACCTGGACATGGATATTTATAGTGGCTTTATTCATAATTGCCAAAACTTAGAAGAAACCAAAATGACTTACAATAGGGGAATGAATAAATAAACTGTGGTACCTCCGGACAATAGAATAGTATTCAGAAAGAAATGAGCTACCAAGCTATGAAAAGATGAGAATCCTTAAATGTATATTATTACTACTATTATTATTATTATTGAGATGGAGTTTCACTCTGTCACCCAAGCTGGAATTCAGTGGCGTGATCTTGACTCCCTGCAACCTCCACGTCCCTAGTTCAAGCAATTCTCCTGCCTCAGCTTCCCGAGTAGCTGGGATTACAGGTGCCCACCACCATGATTGGCTGATTTTTTTTTTTTTTTTTTTGAGTAGAGATGGGTTTTCACCATATTGGCCAGCCTGGTCTCAAACTCCTGACCTCAGGTGATCCATTCACCTCGGCCTCCCAAAGTGGTGGGATTACAGGTGTGAGCCACCACACCCAGCCCTTAAATGCATATTACTATGTGAAATAAGCCAATATGAAAAGGCTACACGCTGTATGGTTCCAACTACATGGCACGCTGGAAAAGGAAAAACTAGAGAGGCAGTAAAAAGATCAGTGGTGGGAAAGGTTGAGGGAGGGAGGGATGAATATGCAGAGCATGGGGGATTTTTAGGGCATGTGTGTGATGCCACAATAGACACATGGCATGATACATTTTTCAAAACCCATAGTATGCACAACAGGAAGAGTGAACCCTAATGTAAACTATGCATTCCGGGTGATTATGATGTGTCAGTGTAGGCTCAACAATCGTAACAAATATATCACTCTGCTGGAGGATGCTGACAGTGGGGGAGGCAGTGCGTGTGTGGGGACAAGGGGTATATGGGAACTCCCTGTATCTTCTGTTCCATTTTGCTGTGATCCTAAAACTGCTGGGGGAAAAAAAAAAGTCTACTTAAAAAAGAACAACTCCCACCATAGCAAATTTCAGGCTACCAACATGACATCATTGAACTCAGAGTTGGGAAGAGATGTGCACAATTGTTTTTCACAGGCAGATAGGAGCCAGCCCCAACACGCCACCACATGAATGAATGAATGAATGAATGAATGAATGAATGAATGAAACGTGCCGGATGCTGGGAATACCAGGGACGCTGTCAGGCTCTTTAGGGAGAAGTCTATTTAGACCTGCAAGAGCTGGGCATGCAGCTGCTAGTCCGATTTCAGTTCCTACTGAGGAGATAAAGGATCAGGGAGTCATATCTTTGATTTAGTCAGTAAATCATCAAGATACGGGACATTGTTTTCTTTGGGTCCTTTACCTTTAATACCAAGACTTGTCAAGGCATCTATTCAGCACCCCACTCAGAGCAGTGCAAAGTGAGTGAGCTGGAAGCAGAGTCCTGTCCAAAAGACTCTAGAACAACAAGAGGCTTATGATTTCCCATCATGAGAAGTCCAGCGACAAGGCAGCTATTGGCTAGCTTAACATAATGGCCCAACGATGCATCAGTGATGCCTCTGAGCATCAGTGGTGTCTCTTCCCAGTGGCTGTTGCAGTTCCAGACATCACATGCAGATGTGACAATGTCTAATGGAGAAGGGGCACATTCTCTCCCAATTCTAATTAATGAGGAAACCCTTTCCTTCCTGGAAGTCCTTCAGCAGGCATTCACACAGATCCCACTGGCAAGACTGCATCCCACGCTGTTCTTAAACCACCCATTTCCAAGAGAACGAGGCCACCGTAACTGGCTTAGGCCAATTGGTAGGGCCCTTCTGGAGGCAGAACCTGGAAACCCAGGCAGAGCTCTGCCCACAGGAAGAAGCCAGGTGAGGGTTGGGGGAATGGCTGTCAAAACCAATATACAGGGAACATTAGAGGAAGAGTCACTTTACAATCATGTCATTTCATAAATATAATTTCTTGATCTAATTAGGGAACAATAGGAGCATGAAGGAGCACAGCTCCCCTGCTGCCATTTCCAGCACCACAGCGAGACACCTGCAAGGACACAGACACAGCCTTTCCATCCGTCTTCCTCTATGGATACCCATCCACACTGAGCCAGCAAGTCAGTGGGGACAGGTTCCATGCTGTTGAGAGAAACTAGCACGGTGCACAGTGAGGTCCTGCATCCACTGCAGGGGTGGACGCCTCAGCCAGTCCGGGGTTGTGCCATTATCCGTGAGACTCACTCATTCTGATGTGAGACTCTCCTCTAAAGGGGCTTCCACGCATAGCTCTATGCAGGGTCATTTGTGGCCACACTGTGATGTGGGCGATCCCATTTCTACACATCTAAATTCCCCAGGGCAGGCAGCATGTGGTATCTCACTCCCTCGGCGATAACCTGGTTAGGGGAAGTTGCTAGGTAACTGCTTCCCACACTGGAGGAGGCTTAGTTACCATGGCAAGTCCAGATGGGTGGGGATGCAGAGGAAGGGAACGATGGCTGGGGGTCTGCAGCCTGGATTCTGTCCCCACTCTCTCCTGAGCCCCTGGACCTAAGGGGAGTCTCTCAGCCCCTCTGTGCCTCAGTTTCCCCCGAGTAAAATGAAAGAGACACTGGGTCTCTTCTTGCATGTGGATGCATACCCTAAGTGAACACTGATCCTCAGGCCCCTCTTCAGCAAGGAGCGACTCAAGATGGGTGCAGAAAAGGAATACATGCAATGTATGTCTTAGCCTGGGCAACATAGCCAGACACTGTCTCTACAATTTTTTTTTTTTTTTTTTTTTTGAGACAGAGTCTGACTCTTTGTCACCCAGGCTGGAGTGCAGTGGTGCAATCTCCACTCGCTGCAACCTCTGCTCCCAGGTTCAAGCAATTCTAGTGCCTCAGCCTCCTTGGTAGCAGGGATTACAAGCATGTGCCACCACACCCAGCTAATTTTTGTATTTTTAATAGAGACTGGGTTTCACCATGTTGGCCAAGCTGGTCTCGAACTCCTGACCTCAAGTGATCTGCCCAACTCGGCCTCTCAAAGTCCTGAGATTACGGGCATGAGGCACCACACCCAGCCCCCAATTTTTTTTTTTTTTTTTTTTAATTAGCCAAGTGCTACATACAGGCACGTGCCTGTAGTCCCAGCTACTCTAGAGGCTGATGTAGCAGGATCACTTGAGCTCAGGAGTTCTTGCGTTCTGCTGGTCCTTCTGCCCCACGTGGAGCCATGGCACAGGCCTAAGCCTCTCTAGGGCCTCTGCATAAAACTCCTGAGTCTGCTGTTTGTTCTTCCTTTCATTCTGAGATCCAGCTCCACCTTCTTCCCTTGCTTCTGCAATAAGATCTCTGCCCAGGCCAGATGCTGGGACCAGTGCAGTACCCAGCCCTGCTTCCCCTGCCTCATTCAGGCCAATCCCCTTCCCAGAATCCAGATGACATTTCCGAGCACTGGCTGCCATCCTCCTGTCTACAGACCCGGATCTCCATGACACAGCGGCGCTCCCTTTCCTACCATGCACGGCACCCACTCAGCACTCCAGTGACCTTGTGCCAGAGTCCCTGCTCCTGCCAGCTGCACAGCACCCCCACCACCATCTATACCCACGATCACAGGAGGCCCCTGTAATCCCCGAAGACAGGTTGAACCCCAACTGGTCTTTGCTCCCACATCCTTCTTGGTCCCTGCCTCCAGGGTCCAGTTTTAAGTCTTGGCTACTCCTGATCCCTCCCCACCACCATACAAATATGACAAACAGGGCAATGTCTGAGTGTGGCTAAGGACATTGAAGCCATCATATAAGGTGACATTCTCCATCCCCACTCGACAGCTGAGTTTTCTCCTGGCTGGGAGCAGAAGGAGGAATTCGTAACTTTTGCATAGAGAGCTAGCCCCTCTAGGGTGTCAAAGCCGACAGCTTTGTTCTGGGGCATTCTAGAACCTTCTGGTCCTGCAGAGAAAGCCCCACCCTTGAGCTGTACACCCTGTCCCTCCCCTCCTTCCTAACCTTCCACCTTCCCTCTTCTTCAACCTTCCTCTCTTCTCTCCTCCAGGCCATGTGGGAAGGTGGAAAAGTCACAAGCTTTGAGTCAGACACACGTGGGCTGTGGTCCAGACTCTGCTACTTACTCTGTTGAGCCTGGACAAGTTACTTGACCTCTCTGAGCTGATCTAGAGAACTGGGATAATAGCACTGAGTTGTCATGAGAAGTAAACAAAATTACAGGAACTACTTGGCAAGGGCCTAGCAAGTGGTGGAGACATCGCGACTGCTTTCTTTGTTCTTTGTATTCCCATGGCCCAGGCCAAGCAGCAGGGCACGAGAGAGAAGAAACTCAGTCCATTCCTAAGGTTCCCGGACCTCCCAGGAGTCTTGACCAGATAACACCCGCCTCCACCTCACCCGTAACTACCTTCCATTTCTGGCAGAAACAGCCTTCTTTACCCCCCCACCCTGCCCCGCCCCAGTGAGGACTTGTTGCTGCAAAGGCCTCCTTTCCTTTGAAACTTGCCCGTCCTGTGTTCTGCCCTCCTCGGGGTAATCTCTCTGCACCATCAACTGATAACTTGCTGACGTAGCACATCATCTACAGGAGAGCTCCCCTCCCTCACCTCACTCACCCTCTTCCAGGATGTGCCTGTCCTGTGATGGCCACTGGCAAGGGACAGAGTGCTGAGGGTGTTGGCCAAGTAAAGGAATAATTTTTTTTTTTTTTTTAGTCGGAATCTCACTCTGTCGCCCAGGCTGGAGTACAATGGCATGATCTCGGCTCACTGCAACCTCCGCCTCCGGGGTTCAAGCAATTCTCCTGCCTCAGCCTCCCAAGTAGCTGGGACTACAGGCACCCACCACCACGCCCAGCTAACTTTTGTATTTTTAGTAGAGACAGGGTTTCACCATGTTGGCCAGGCTGATCTTGAACTCCTGACCTTGAAAAGACCCACACCTCCCTGAGCTTCCCTTCTGAAACCTCCCCAGTCTCAGAACCTGACAGCCCTCTTTCTCTAATGCTAAACGTCATTGGAGCTCACCACGGGCTCTCCTCGCCTTCTGGTCCATCCCGTGCTCTCAGTCAGACACGTCCATCTCAAGCATCATTTTTATCCTGCCATTCCCCAGCTCACACACCTTCCATGGCTCCCAAATGGAAACAGTGCAAACTCAGCCTGGAACTCAAGGATTCAAGAGCATCTGTGAGACAACCTGGATTTCTGACTCCCTGTCATTTTCCTATCCCTCAAATACCCATACATGTACCTATTCACACACAGGTATGCACATACACATACATGTACTTACACACACACACACACACACACACACACACGCCATAACCTAATCAATTGGTTTAGTCTGCATTTGCCTTGAGCACTGCATTTCCTCACTCACTCATTCACTCTCTCTCCATCCACTCAACTCTCTGAGTACCAGGTCTGTTTCCCTACCATCAGCTACTACCTGGAATATCCTCCCCCACCCCTTCAAGCACTTTGGAAGGCCAAGGCGCCTCCCAAAGTATATCAGTGAATCACCTAATTAGAGGTCAGGAGTTCGATACCAGCCTGACCAACATAGTGAAAAACCCCAGTGTGAGGAGTCTCCAGGCAGGGTGAAGCACGAAACCCTTGGGCCTCTTCCTAGGCGGGCCTTGGATTAAACCCTCTCTCTTCCTGATGCTGGTCCTCCACCCCGACTGGCTGGAGAAAAGGCCTCCTTTGGACTGTGCCTCCCAGGAGGACATGGATGCTGAAATCCTTCTTCATCTTTAAAGATAATCAAAAATGTCCACCAGAGCCAGGCACAGTGACTACAGCCTGTAATCCCAGCTACTCGGGGGCTTAGGTGGGATCACTTCAGGGCAAGAGTTCAAGGTTGCAGTGACCTATGGCTGCTCGCTGCACTCCAGCCTGGGCAACAGAATAAGATCCTGTCTCTAAGAAGAAAAAAATGTCCACTGTGTTGTATACCCTACCACACATATGCATATTCTCTCTTTCTCTCTCTCTCTCTCACACACACACAGTCACACTGTGCATCTCTCTCTCTCTCTCTCTCTCTCTCTCTCACACACACACACACACACACACACACAGTCACACTGTGCAACAGAATGGCTGAAAAGACTCATGTTCAATTAAGTTGTCTTTGGCATTTGGGTTCTTATTCGTTGTGTTCCTACTGTATCTATGGCAGGAGGAGAGAGGAAACCCTACTAAGCTTTATGAAAGAATTCCTGATCAGTTTGTGGTAAAGTGGGTGAGGGAACCAGGCATGGTAGCTCACACCTGTCTGTAATCCCAGCACTTTGGGAGGCCAAGGGGGCCGGATCACGAGGTCAAGAGATCGAGACCATCCTGGTTAACATAGTGAAACCCTGTCTCTCCTGAAAATACAAAAATTAGCTAGATGTGATGGCGCGCACCTGTAGTCCCAGCTACTCAGGAGGCTGAGGCTGGAGAATCGCTTGAACCTGGGAGGTGGAGGTTGCAGTGAGCCTAGATGGCACCACTGCACTCCAGCCTGGCGACAGAGTGAGATTCCATCTCAAAAAAAAAGAAAAAGAAAAAGAAAGAAGGTGAGGGCAAAGGACCTGGGGTGAAAATCTAGGGATTAGGTCCTAAGATCTGGGAACATCCTAATGAATATGACAGTTCCACCCTCATGGAACTCACAACTGTTGGGGAAGACAGATCACGAGAATGCAGAGCCTGGGTGCTCAGACAGGGCTGGTGGGAAGCAAGGAAGAACCCCTCACCCGGACTTACAGGTGCAGGAGAGACTCTGCAGAGGGAGCGACCACCTGGCTAAAGATGAAAGCAGCCAGAAGAGTCTCCCTGGCTGGGGAGAAACACGTGGTAGCAGCAGGAGCTGGGGTAGGGGAAGAAAAGCAGGTCTGAATCATGAATGGCCTCGAGGCGCTCGGGCTGTAGCCTATGGGGATGGGGACTCTTGGAAGGGTTTTGTGCAGAGAAATGACATAATGGTGTTTGGCTTTTAGAAAAGATCTGAGGGGCGGGGGCAGTAGCTGATGCCTGTAATCCCAGCACTTTGGGAGGCATAGGTGAGTGGATCGCCTGAGGTCAGGAGTTCAAGACCAGCCTGACCAATATGATGAAACCCTGTCTCTACTAAAAATACAAAAATTAGCCAGGCGTGGTGGCAGGCACCTGTAATCCCCACTACTCAGGAGGCTGAGACAGGAGAATCACTGGAACCCGGAGGCAGAGGTTGCAGTGACCCGAGATCGTGCCATTGCACTCCAGCCTGGGCAACAAGAGCGAAACTCTGTCTCAAAAAAAAGAAAAGAAAAGATCTGACGGGAGAATTTGGTTAGGGAACCCAGTCAGGAGGCTCTTGCAAGGATGTCCAGGAAGGGAGGAGTAGGGAGTGGCATCAGGGAAGGAGGGAAGGGTAGTGCCGGAACCACGCCGTGTCACCCCACATCACATCACACCCTGGCCCAGAGGAAGCCCCTTCTGGCCTAGTGGCCTGAAGGAAGGGAAAGAGTCCAAATGAGCCTCTGTTTCCCATGCTGGTGAGATGGAGGCTGGCAAATGGAGGGCTGGGTCATTCTGCGTGTGGTAAACAGGGGAGGAGGAGCGTGCGTGGGGGCCATAGGAGAAGGGGCTGGCAGGTGCCATTTGGGGCATGTTGTCTTGGAGGTGGCTGGGGGATGTGCGAGAGGCGATGACCAGCAGGCAGCCTGATGAACTGGCATGGATTGAAGAGAGGGTTCTGGAGTTGAGCTAGAGTCATCCAAGCACAGGGAGGCGAGACTGCCCATGGATGGGTGAGATGGGAAAGGCGGAAAGGCCAGGGCAGAGGAACACCCAGGTTTCAGGGGCTGATGAAGGAGACTGAGAAGGAGCAGCAGGGAGGTGAAAAAGCCAGGAATCACCAAATCAGAGAAAACGGTGCAGTGGCAGGACCTTCAGGGGCGGGGAACCTCTGTACCTCCAAGGCTAGAGGAGTAGCAAAGCCCCTGACTCTGGAAGGTCTGTGGGGGCAGGAACTTGCCTAGTACAGAATTAGTGCTCCATAAACAGCCATTGAATGAACAGATGAAAGCCATAGGTAAATTTCCAACACAGGTGAGAGAGATCGGTGTATGCATACCGTTGGGCAGTTGAACGGATCGGAGGGGAAGTCTGTTCAAGTCGTTCAGTCCTAGGATCTCTGCCTCTCCTCCCCACGGACCTGCAGGAACCCCTTCCCCTTATTCTCTCACCCTCTCTGGCAGCAAGCAAGAATTTTACAGAGGCGTGAGATAACCCCCAAAGTTTTGTAGAGGCGCTCATGACACAGATTGCTATAGAGGAAAAAAGTCACCCCTGGAAAACTTTCTAAGAATATATCATGAGGTGGGCTATTTGGGGACTCAAATTACACAGGAGGGCCTGGGAAGTGTGCAGGGATGAACACAGCTACAATTAATGTTAACTATAAGGTGTCATGTCTTTATCTTGTGACCACCCAGCCGAAAGGAAGGTGAATCCCTCCTGCCACGTACCCAGGCAGGAGTTGGGTGGTTGTTGAGAGAGGGTGTCTGCTGGAGGAAGAAGGAGGGGGCTGGGCGAGGTTGGGGGATTTGCTGGAGGAGACACGATTTCTCAGGAAAGCTGCAGTAACCTTGGGCAAAAGTGACCTCTGAAGTTGGAAATGTAATCACGATTGGCCCCCACCTAGTTCAGGCAAAGTCCAGACTCAGGACCAGAGAGGCCGGGAGAAGACCAGGGGCTTTCCTAGAGTGTCAAGGCCTCATGGAGTGTCCCCGGAAAAGAAATTACTTAGCTTCATCTACAGGACCTGTGCCTGAAAGAAATCAGTTTCCTCTCTTTAAAAAAGAGATTTTTTTTTAAATCTCAAGCACGGCCGGGCATTTTGGGAGGCCGAGGCAGGCGGGTCACCTGAGGTCAAGAGTTTGACACCAGCCTGGCCAAGATGGTGAAACACCGTCTCTACTAAAAATACAAAAAAAATAGCCGGGCATGGCGGTGGACGTCTGTAATCCCAGCTACTCCAGAGGCTGAGGCAGAGAATTGCCGAGATCATACCACTGTACTCCAACCTGGGTGACAGAGCAAGATCCCGTCTAAAAAACAAAAAACAAAAGAAAACACCTCAATCACATTGCACAGAGTACTTCACTGTGCCAGAGGGTGGAAGGCCTGGGGATCAGGCTGTGTAGACATGCATCCCAGCATTTCCAGTCACCAGCTGATCACCTTGAACTGGACATCTCCCTTCCCGAAGCCTCAGTTTATTCATCTGTAACACCTCACAGTAATCCCTTTTGCGGAGTACTTCAACAGATTTGGGGAAAAGGTGACAGGTCCAATTAGATAATTGTACATTAAAAGGCCTCCATAGCCTGCAACCTCTCTGTGAGTAGCACATATCACTTATCAACCTGCCTTGTAAAGATTGCTGTGAGAATCTGACTCCCAGCTACAGCAAGGGAGTCACCAGGGCAGCCAGCTATCACGTCTGATTCTTCTGTGTTATTCTCAGAGGCAAGCGTTATTATCTAATTCTGCTTATCAAGGCCCCCAAATGTTGGTTGAATAAGTAAGTCATTGGTATATAAAGGTGAATATCACAAAACGACCCAATGTTTCGTATTAGTTAGAGCTAGGAAAGACCTTTTCCGATGTCAGCTGTTACTAAAATAGTCTGCTCTGCTTCTAACTTTCTGTCCAGTTGCAAATCACATCACATAACATTTTGGCTCTGAGAGCAAAAACCATGCCTTAATCATTCTGTTTAACATAAGCTCCTGGTGGGCAAGGACTTGGCTTTGCTCAGAGCCAGCACCTGGAACAGAGCCTTGCACTTGGTAAGACTCCATGAGGATTTGGTAAATAAACGAATGATTTCTAACCCTTAACACATAGCTACACATTCAGCAAATGTTTGTTGGACTTATTATTAAACAAAGGAGATACTTTTTCTTTCTAATTTATCTTTCTAACATTCCCGACTGAGGCAGTATAGCAGAATGGGTAGGTAGGTGGGCTCTGGAATCAGATGGTCTGGGTTTGAATTCTGCTTATTCTATTCTACTTACTAGCTGAGTGACCTAGGGTAGCTTCTGAACCTCTCTGTGCTTCAAGTTTCTCACTTGTGAAATGAGGATAACAGTTTTTCTTCTTCTTTTTTTTCTGTTGCCCAAACTGGAGTGCAATGGTGCAATCATAGCTCACTGCAGCCTCAAACTCCTGGGCTCAAGTGAGGCTCCTACCTTGGCCCTCCTAAGAACTGGGATTATAGATGTGAGCCACTCAGCTCAGCTAACAATTTTTCTAATAGGATACAGGGTTCATTTAAAGTGTACATAAAAGGCCAGGCATGGTGGCTCACAGCTGTAATCCCAGCACTTTGGGAGGCCAAGGTGGGTGGAACACGAGGTCAGGAGTTCGAGACCAGCCTGACTGATATGGCGAAATAGCATCTCTACTAAAAATACAAAAATTAGCCGGGCGTGCTGGTGTGCACCTGTAATCCCAGCTACGAATCACTTTAACCTGAGAGGCAGAGGTTGCAGTGAGCCGAAATCACACCAGGCACTCAGGCCTGGGTGACAGAGTGAAACTCCATCTCAAAAAAACAAATAAAAAAACAAAGTGCACATAAAATGGCACATAGTAATTGCTATGTTTTTTAATGATCCTATCAATCTCAACAATCTTCATTGGCTCCACTTTAACCACTGGATAGACCTAAAGTCGAGTTACCCACAATTTGGCCCCAGTATCCCCCTCTTTCCAGTTCCATCTTCCCATATTTTAACACTAGCTACCCTTTTCTGGCTGCTGAGTGTACCAGGCATTCTGCTAAGTGGTCTATATCCATTAACCTGTTTCCCTTCCCAAACAACCTAATGAGGTTGGACTTCTTTTTTTTCTTTCTCTTTTTTTTTTTTTTTTGTGAAACGGAGTCTTGCACTGTTGCCCAGGCTGGAGTGCAGTGGCGCCATCTCAGCTCACTGCAATGTCTGCCTCCTGGGTTCTAGCAATTCTCCTGCCTCAGCCTCCTGAGTAGCTGGGACTAATTTTTTAGTTCAGCTAATTTTTTTGTATTTTTAGTAGATATGGGGTTTTAACATGTTGGCCAGGCTGGTCTTGAACTTCTGACCTCAGGTGATCTGCCCACTTTGGTCTCCCAAAGTGCTGGGGTTACAGGCATGAGCCACTGCACCTGGCCTAAATTCATCTTCATTCATTACATAGCAATTGAATATATCTCTCCACCTTGAATTCCTCTCCTCCTCTTAGGCTCCACTCAAAATCCCTTCTTGCTGGGCAAAGTCCTTCTTACCCATTTCCCACTGAGTGGATTGCTTCTTCCTTCATATCCCCATAAGCTCCCTGCACATACCTTTCTCTTGGCTCCAATTTTTCTTTAAGAAATGTACACTGGGGCTGGGTGTGGTGGCTCACACCTGTAATCCCAGCACTTTGAGAGGCCGAGACGGGTGAATCATGAGGTCAGGAATTCAAGACCAGCCTGGCCAACATGGTGAAACCCCATCTCTACTAAAAATACAAAAACTTAGCTAGGCATGGTGGTGGGTGCCTGTAATCCCAGCTACTTGGGAGGCTGAGGCAGGAGAATTACTTGAACCCAGGAGGCGGAGGTTTCCGTGAGCTGAGATCTGCCACTGCACCCCAGCCTGGGCTACAGAGTGAGATTCTGACTCAAAAAAAAAAAAAGGAAAAAGAAAAGAAATGTACATTGGGGACACACTGTGTATCCGGCACACAGTAGGCATTGAGTAAATGTTTGTTGAGCCCATTTGCTCCCAAAGCATTTGAGTGTGTTTATTAAAACACTCTCATCACTCCTATCCTCCTCTGTGTTTGACTCTATCCCTCCCCCTGCCCTGAGCTCCTGTGTGTCTCCAAACTATTGAGTCTGGCATCTTGTAGGGCCTCAAGTCATTAGACAAGAAACTAGATGCTCTCCCATCTAAGGACATAATCTGTCTATATGTACTTAAGAGTGGAGCATTACTAGGAGTGAAGCTTTCCAGTTCCCAAGACGGGGGTAAAGGACAAGTGAGGTGATGGACACCTTGCTGCTCACCACCCCCAATCTTTGGGCTGACACAGGATGCCGGAAGTGAGTATTGTCAAAAAAAAAAAAAAAAAGTGCAGACATTTGAAAATCTGAGTCCCATGTTTCCAGACCATGAAAGAAAGGCCTAGAAATGGTAAGTGACCTTTTCAAATCCCCTGGGTGAAAACCAGGTCCCCAATAACCTGTCGTTTCACAAGAAAAGAAGAAAGGGGAAAGGCGGCCGTGATGTCAGGGAAAGACCTCCAAGACATAGAAAACCTAGCAGCCCCATGCTCTGTCTCTTTCACAGGAGACCTGGGCAGCACACAGGTTTCTAGGCCTCAATTTCCTCATCTGTAAAATGAGGGGGTTGGAGAAGCTGGAAAAGCTTCTTCCAGTTCTGAGATGCTGTGCTGTACAATGAGAGAAATGTGAATGAACCTTTGGTTGTTATGATCTGAAAATATTTTGAACGTGGAGAATCAAATTGTACAGCAGTGCATGAACAAAATAATATGTTAATGACTAAGACGATTGTATTTAATCCGATGGGAAACAGCAGAGCTGCTACCTCGGCTGCTGCTGGGGCTGCTCCTGTGTGTGTGTGCGTTTGTGTGGTGTGTGTGCACGCACGTGCGGCTTCCTTTCTTGAGCTCAAACATATATTTTAAATCACTAATATAGTAATAATGTCTCTGGCAGCCTATCTTGCCCAAACACACACGTACCACACACCATACTTCAAATTAAAGTGGGAGCGGGGGGAATTCCACTGCTGCGCTTTACATCATTTCTGTTTGGAGGGCTTTTTTTTTTGTAAAGAAATTTGTATAGTGAAGGTGTTGGACTGCCAGCCCCAGAGGCCTCTGATCTCAGAACTGGGACGCAAAGGTGGGGAACTCAAGCTCTCATTAGCATTTCGCTTTCGCTCACCCCGTCCTCAGCCGTCACAATCCCGTCCTGCAGCAGGGACCCCACACACCCGACCCTCGACGGGGGAGAGGGGTCAGCTCGGCGGCCCCGAGGCGACAGGGCCAGAACACATGCTCCAGGCTCCACGTGCGCGGAAAATGAACGGGCACCCGCCACGCGGCCGGCGGGGACGGGCAGCAGCGAGGGCCCGGCAGCCAACGTTAACCCCGAGGAGGAGTCGGGGCGGAGTCCGCACGTGGGTCTGCAACGGCCCCGCCTCCAGGGGGCGTCCTCTCGGGGACTCGGGGCCCGGGCTGGTGACCCCTGCAGGCCCGGGCCCGACCGCGTGCCCGAAGCCGCCCCGAGGTCCCGGAGAGCCCGGGGGAGGTGGCGGCCCCTCCCCGCCCGACGGCTACTCCCGCGCGGATTGGCCGCTCCCCGACGGCGGGCGGGGCGGGGCGGGCCGGGGCCCGAGCTTACAGCCAGGTGAGGCGCCCCGCCCCTCGGCGGCTCCAGGTGCGGCGGTGGGACCTTCGACCGCGGCGGGGCCGGGGCCAGGGCCAGGGCCGGGGCCGAGGCGCCATGGCCGAGTCCCAGCTGAGCTGCCTGGACGAGGCGCACGTGAATGAGAAGGTGACCGAGGCGCAGGCCGCCTTCTACTACTGCGAGCGGCGGCGGGCCGCGCTGGAGGCGCTGCTGGGCGGCGGCGAGCAGGCCTACCGCGAGCGGGTCAAGAAGGAGCAGCTGCGGGACTTCCTCTCCAGCCCGGAGCGCCAGGCCCTGTGCGCCGCCTGGAGCCCGTACGAGGACGCCGCCGACGCCTCCCCCGCCGCCAGCGCCCGGGGCAAGAGCAAGGCCAAGGCCAAGGCCCCCGCGCCGGCGCCGGCCGAGCCCGGCGAGTCCCTGGCCTACTGGCCCGACCGTTCTGACACCGAGGTGCCCCCGCTGGACCTGGGCTGGACGGACACTCGTTTCTACCGCGGCGTGAGCCGGGTCACCCTCTTCACCCACCCTCCCAAGGACGAGAAGGCGCCGCACCTCAAGCAGGTGGTCAGGCAGATGATCCAACAGGCCCAGAAGGTAGGTACCCCTCTTCGTCCCCACATCGCTGGGACCCCAGCCCCAGTCCCCTGGACCAGGCCCCACCTCTCAGGCAAGGCTGGGTCAGGCTGCCCTGAGCACCCTCTAGAAAATGGGCCCCTTGGCCGGGCGCGGTGGCTCACGCCTATAATCCTAGCACTTTGGGAGGCCGAGGTGGGTGGATCACCTGAGGTCAGGAGTTCAAGAAAATGGGCCCCAAGCCGCCCCTACCTCGTGGGGCTGTAGTGAGGCCTCTAGAGCGAATGGCTGGGACGTGTTTGGCAAATTACAAGGTGCTTCACAGATCGATGTTAGCCGTCGGTATAACAGCATCGAGAGGCGCTAGCTCTGCTCTGTACTTCTGAAACTTACCTGTCCAGTCTCCCTTCCCAGGGAAGACTGGAGACCGAGGCCCTGTGGTTAACATGCATCCCTCAAAGGTCTTGATAATAACCTACGTGCAGCCCAGAGATTTATAGAACATATCCCAAGCCATTTTCTCATGTGATCGTCAAAGCAACTTCAGGAAGTGGGTGGCCATGACCTCCCGGTCCCACCCATTTCCATGCTGCTCTTGGGACCACCCCTCTCTCATAGCCAAAGCTGGCCTGCCGCTCTCACAGTCATAGCCACTCCTGGGTGGGATACTAGGCTCCAGCTGCCTAGAATGAATGGGGAGGAGGGACACGTATTGAGCATCTACTGTGTGCCTGGCCCTGTGCTGGGCGCCTTGGCACAGCAGGTCAACCTGGCTCCGCAACTCAGCAAAGGGCTCCAGCTTAGCACATCTGCCCTGCTTAGGAGTTAGAAGGAGGGCTGTTTTCCAGGATGGCTGATAAGGCAAGTCAGCTGTGGAGCAGGGGGAAGACTTTAATCTTTATGCCTTCGGGTAGGAGTTCTGGGGCAGCTTCCACATCAAATATCAGATGCCCACTACATTTAAACTTTCAATAAACCACACACAACTTTTTAGTATCAGTTTATCCCAAACATGACATGAGACGTACTGATACTGAAAAGTTCTTCGTTGTGTTTCTGAAATTCAAAGAGAATGGGAACGTTTTGTACTTCATTTGCTAACTCTGGCTCCCCTGCACTGAGATTTGTTAAGAAACAGCAGCAGCCTTTGGTGCCCAGTTCAGAATATGCAACAGGAGTGGCTTGGGCTCATCATTCTAATTCCACTCAGTGAGTGAGGTTGGAGTCCTGGTTCCCCTCGAGGCTGAATAGGCCTGAGGAGGGAAAATGGAGCTTGAAAGACCATTCAGGAAGATGGGTTCATCTTCCTGAAAGGGATGATCTAGGGAGTTGGCTTGATCGGCTACCAGAAGGAAGGGTTAACGTTCCACTGTGCACTTGTACCCTCCCTCTCTGTAATTCCTCCCTGTCTGACTGAGTTTTCTTTGTATATTGTGTTCTGCAGAAGAAAAAGGCAAGATTGGACACAGAAGAGGGAAAAAGGATGTAGGTGGCCGGCCATACAGGCTGCAGCTGGGGTTAGGGGTCAAGTCTCATGGTGTCGTACTAACAAAGCCTCTATTTTTTAGCATTTAATATGTGCCATCCACTGTGCTAGTGACTCACCTGCATTTTCTCATTAGCTTTTCACAGCAACTGGGTGAATAGGTATTTTCCTTGTTTTTGAAGGAAAAGACATCAGGATTCAGAAGTTTCTTGCTGGAGGTCCCATAGCTCGTAAGTGGCTGAGCCAGGACCCAAACACAAAGCCCTTGCTCTTACCCACTGTGCTCCTCTGCCCCAGTGCCCGAAATAATGGTGCAGTCTGATTAAGCAAAGGGTTTGAATGAAGCTAGCCTGGTCACAGCCTGGAGTACAGGTGGTGTACCCCTGTTACAAGAAGGGGGTGACATGGCCCCTGGACACTGAGGCTTCTAGTCCCATGTGGGATGACAGGGCTCTCTCCTGCATAGTGAGGTATTTTTAACTCTAAATATTTAACAACAGAAACTTCTAGCAATTGTGAACCCATCCGATAACTACAGGTCTAACCAGTAATTTCCTGAGGGCCGACTGTGTGCCAGGCACTAACTGGCCATGAAGAAGATACACGGGGTGGCGTTTGCCCTCCAAGAGCTTAACAAATGCTTGGGCTCTGCTGGAAAGAAAAGAGTTTTTAAGGCTGGATGTGCCTAATCTAGGAAGGCTTCCTGAGGGAGGTGAGTTGCAGAATTGGAAAGGGAGAGAGTAAACTGGAATGGGCACTCTCTCGGTAAGAGAGATTTTGGCTTCGAAAAAGCAAAGAGGTTTGATTGGCAGGAAAAAAGAGCTGTGGTTGGGGGAGGTGAGCACTGTGGCGCCTGGTGTGGGGACCCTAAAACTGGGAAGGCAGGCAATCACACCCCAGGAAGCAACAGCGTTGGACACTGTCTGTGCCCACCCAAGTATCAGGACCTCTGGGCCCCCACCCTCAATCACTGTCCCGAATGTCTGCATAGTCCCTTCTTCCCAAAGACCCTGTGAAGAAGTAGGGACAGAGAGGTTGACCGGGTTTCACAGGTGAGGAAACAGGCACAGAGAAGGAAAAAGGCTTGCCCAGAGGTCACATGGCTGGTTCTAGAAGGACCCAGCTTCTGCTCTAGGAGGCTGTACCTTCTGACTGCTGCCTGTCTCCCACCCCCATGCCAGCTTGTCCAGCTGGCTGGCAGCTTTCCCTGGCCATTAACTTAGATCCTTCCTCCTTCCTTTTCGCCCCGAGGGAGGGAGTTTTCTTTGTTTCCAGTGAGAGTCTGGCCAGGTGGGGCAGAATGAGATGGTTTACATACAGGGACACGGGAACTTCGGAGGGGAGCAGCAGGACACGCACACATCCAACTGTGTGCCAGAGTTTGCATTTCATTTCATTTAATCATCAGAATAACCCTGTGAGGTGCTGTCATTTTGGTTCTCAAGTCACAGAGAGGATACTAAGGTTCAGAAGGAGTTGCCCGTGGCTGCCGTGTCTGCAGTCACAGGTCAGCGGGGGATTCTGTACCTGGTCCTCAGGGATATGGAGAAAGGCGCCTAATTAGGGGACGGGATGCTTTGAAACATGATTGGGGCTGAGGGAGGAGGGGCTGAGAATGGGCACCAGTGAGGAAACAGCCCAGCAGGGGCCCTGTGGACTAGGAGGGCCTTTGAGGAGGTCCGGCTGAGCCACGTATATCCTGGGCCTCTGCAAATGTCAGAAAGCCCTTCCCAACCGTCATTCAGCTGTTTACTTGTGGGGTAGGGCTTTTTCCTGCTGTTTTTTTTTTTTTTTTTTTCTTTTTCCCTTTGGAGTAATCTGTTTACCTGGGTGCCTCTGAATGATGTACTTTGTCTACTTAAATTACAGGCAGAAAGGGTGCCTTTAGGGACCCAAAAATGATCTCCTGGACTGTGCTATGCTAGCAAAGAAGACCAGGGGAAGTTGCTGGTGCTTGGACCGCTCAGGTCATTGTAACTGCCTGGGAGTGGACTTACAGCAATCCCAGTAGACTGGGAAACTTGGTTTTCATTTGCAAAGCCAGAGTCGGGGGAGCAAACAACTGCAATCTGGATAGGCTGGCAACTTAGAAGGATTGTGCATCCGTTTGGCCATTGGACAAATACTGAGAGGTTTACTGCACGTGCTAAGCATATTTTAATGGAAAACAGACATCCGAAACCCACCTTTACTCTTAAGTAGCCTAATCTTCTGCTGATCCATCATCTAATACAGTCTGAGGAGTGCTGGATGAAGGTCGTGGCGGGAGGGGCACTAGCCCAGCCGTTAAACCGGGTTAGGGAAGGCCTTTTGATACCAAGGACCTGTGAGATGGCACCAAGCTGCCCGCCCATCTCGCGCCCAGGCTCCCTTGTGACCAGCGGCCTCCCATTTTGAGGCTGCTGCTCGGATTTAGAGAACTGTTGCCTTGTGCTTTGGGAAGAGAGGCCAATTGATGACACCTGCTTCTCAAAGACTGCCCCTTGACCCCTGCATTCCTAGCTCGCACCCAAATGCACCAGTGACCCAGCTAACCAGCTCGTCTTGGTTTATTACAAACTGTGCAATCTCCTTGACAACTCAAAAGCTGCGTAAGGCAGGGTCTGGTCTTCATTACACAGAGGCTCCTTCTGAGCTCCAAAAGGGTGAAGTGACTCCCCTTCAGACCAAGAACAAGGAGGTTACACAGCATCCCCAGGTCCTTGGTTGAGATTCCCAGTGACCCCATGCAGATTATAAACTCAACCTAGGAGAGGGAGGGGCTGCTGGAGTAGGTAACCATGGCTAACTAGGAGCTGCTTTCTATTTTCATGCCTGTTGTAGTTAGTGGAATAGGCCTGCTGGGATGATTTAGGAAAGAGAGTAACCAGCCAGGCTGGTCCCTAACCCACCTCTGCCTGTTGATGGGTTTGTCCCTTTTCCTTCAAGGCCTCACTAAGAGGCCTCCTCTGCCTTAGCATTTCGTCAATTTGATTTTCAATCCAGAAGGTCCACGCAGTTTGCTTTGGAAGAGGGCGTTTTATCCTCCTGGACTGGGAACTTTGAAAGAGAAAAACTGGCTTACTCCCCTCAGTTTCCTGTCCGGTACCCCAACAGTGCCCCGACTGTCACAGGTGATCAATTATCTGTTTATAGAATTGAAAACCGTCTTCTATTGGCTGCCTGTCCCTCGGGGGAAGCAGGTGTCTGGAGCTGTCCCTGTTGAATTGCACATTCCCTGGGAACTTCTTTAATCTGCTTCGTAACAAGCTGGCTGGCAGCAGAGAGAAGAATGCTCTAAATTGGGGATATGGGGCACAGGGAGGCAGGTGCCTCAGGGGATTTAGAGAAAGGCTCCAGAGCCAGAGGCATGGCTGGCTGAGGTTAGCAGCCTTGGTTTGAGGTCTGGGCAGCTTATGGGAGGAGGGTATGGTAACAGCTGGCGTACAGACGCCCCCAGTCTTGGAGTCTTGGCAAAGTCTTGGAGTCATCAGCTCAGCTCCCCACAAGACTCAGCTTTGCACATGGTGGGCCTGGCCCCTGAGTGAAGCCCACCATCTTTCCCCCATTAACCTCAAATGGCACTTCCCTCATTCAGCTACGCTGGCAAGTAGTACCAAGCACCTTCTTCATACCAGGCCCTTTGCCGGACATCGAGATACTGCGATGAAGCAGATGCCCAAAAGATCCCTAGTTTAAAAAATACGTAATTTTTAAAAATGTTACTGGTTTTTGAATTCCGAGAGTCAAGCAGCACGTTCATTAGTCACCTCACCACCTTGTTTGAGAGTTGGTCCCAATTCTTGACTTGTTCCTAATACCTACCTACCTCCCTCTTTTTTCCATTGTCCTCCTCCCCTGCCATCTAAGGGGAACAGTTGACTTTATCTAGAAACTCTTGAGCTGCCTTTTAGAAGCCTGTTCAGACTCACAGAGCAAGAAGAGGCCTCTCAGGCAGCCCAGGGACCCACAGGCCCCATGCTCTCCTAACCGTTCTACCCTTCTGCAAGTGGCCATGCCACATGAGCTTCGTGCCAGAGGCACTGGGCGGTGCCAGAGTCCTCGCTGCATTAAGGCTGGTGGATAATGGCACAGCTGCAGCTCCAGAGAATAAGAGCACTTCACAGCACTTCTGTGATCTTGCCCCGGCCTGTCCAGGTATTCCTGGCAAGCCCTGAACGAATCGGCTGTTGGGTTCTGAGTCTCTCTTATGCTCGATCAGTAATCCCAGGCACTGGAATTTCTGAGCAATGGACCAACTTCATGTCAAAAACAGAAGACAGGCTCTGAAGTTGAAAGATCTTGATTTCTGCCCTTATCTGACCACTTATTCACTGTTACTCACTGTGTTTCCTTGAACAAATCACCTCCGTCTCTGAGACTCCTGGCCGATAAAATGGGGAAGATAATACTGAGGTTCCTGGATGGTTTTGAAAAACAAGGGAGGGCGGGGCACGGTGGCTCACACCCCCAGCACTTTGAGAGGCTGAAGTGGGTGAATTGCTTGAGCTGACAAGTTTGAGACCAGCCTGGGCAACGTGGCAAATCCCCGTCTTTACAAAAAGTACAAAAGTTAGCCAGATGTGGTAGCGTGTACCTGTAGTTCCAAGTACTCAGGAGGCTGAGGTGGGTAGGTGGGTGGATTGCTTGAGCTCGGGAGTTGGAGGTTGCAGTGAGCAGAGATTGCACCAGTGCACTGCAGCTGAGTGCCAGAGCGAAACTCTGTTTCAGAAAGAATTAAAAAAAAGCAAGAAAAGCAAGGGAGAAACCATGTGAGAAAGCTGAGGATACTGCAAAGTATCATACGAATGTTCATTATTTTAGAAAATAACTGCTGTCTTCTCTGTCTTTTTGCAGAGCAGGGGAAGGAAGGGTGGCCAGATTTCCTCCCAGGAAGTTAGGGTCCCTCAGCCAGGAGATTAGAGGTAGGCAAATTGGGAGCCTCTTCTCATTGTTAGGGCCAAAGGCCCTGCACAGATGTGTTTCCCGCTTCCACCTTTGAGCGAGACAGGAGTGGTTCCCCACTGCCCTCCCACCCTCTCATGCATTGATCTGCTGGCCTTGATTTGGTGGTGGTGGGCAGTGATCAGCAGGGGCGGCTTTCTGCCAGGCCTCCAAGCTGCCTTCAGGAGGCTGTGGTGTTGGGATCCTCAGCCCAGCATCTATGCTAGGATCTACCAAGGGCAGAGAGGGATAAAACAGGAAGGTGCAGAGGCTCCCTTGTTCCTAAAGCAGGGGTCCCCTGAGGGTGCTCCCCATACACAGTCATCCTGAAAGGCCAGACTGCTGCATGTGCCCAGCCCAGAGAGCCCCAGGGCAGCCTGGGAGGACACCTCAAGTTCTTTTAGTTCTGCAGAACTGAAGCTTTCATTGGAACAAGAGGGTGGGGCTGCTGAGGGTTAACCATAATGTAATCATGGCCTTGGGCCTGCGTTTCCCTCTTTGGAGAAGAGGGAGGGGAAAGTTGGCTCCTTGGAAATACCTCTGATACTTTGGGTCCCTGAACGTCTGAGGATGGGTGTTTCCCAGAAAGTTCAAAAGTAGGTGGGAGCTCAGTAAACGTCCTGGCCTTCTCTTGAAGATTCAAGGTAGCAAAGCCAGTTCTGTTAGGTGGAGGTCTCAGAAAGCCCAGGCCACTGCCGGGTGGAGAGAGTCCACAGCTGGGAGCCAGGAGCCTGAGAATCATCATTTTTGCCCTGCCCATCTCTTTCCTAGCTCACTGGGTGACGTTGGGTACATTATTTGGCTTTGGTGGGCCTCCATTTCTGCGTCTCTAACGTGGGGATAATTCTTGCTTATTTCCACAAATTGTTCTGAGAATCCAGTGTAAGGCTATGGGAAAGCACTATGAGAAAGGTGAGTGAAGTGTGCAGTAAAAGCGATTTCTCTGAAGAAGGGCTAACGTTGAGTGACGGGATGGGTGCTCTGCGTGCTGTTTCTTTTCATTAATCCAATCCTCAGCACCTTGAAAAGGAACGGGTATTTTCCCTGAGGCTCAGGGAAGGCATCAGTTCACAGAACTCAGAAGCGGCTGGGGGAGAGTCCACCAGGGTCTCAGCTCAAGGTGGTGTCCATCCATGACAGTTGCCCTTGGGAATTGCCCTCTGGGGCCATCTCTTCCCTCTAAAACTTCCAGAAACATTCAAAGTCTGTATGTCACCTGCCAGGCCCTGGGAGGCTCTTGGGCCAGTTCTAGAGACAGACAAGTACACAACTGGCAGCTGCTCCACTCTGTGCCAAGGGTTCCTTCTGCCCAGTGACATCGAGGCAGGTAACACAGGGAAGCTGGGTACAGATAGTTTCTCCAGAGAGACCTAGATTGTCCTCTTCCTGGCCACTCTCTGGCCCCCCTGGGAGTTACGCCCCTTCCTGACGGGCTGAGACCTTGCAGTGAGTCCCAGCCCAGCAACTGTCAGTCCCTCCATCTTCTCACCCCCTGGGATGCTGCCTCACCTTGGCTGGTGGCCAGATCTGCCTCCCTTTTCTTAGAGTGTGCAAAGCAGAGCCTGTCTGGGGACAAGCTTCCAATCCAAGTTGGGGGAGGCAGGGAGCAGGGAAGAGAACAAATGAGCCCAGGGCTGTGTCCTGGCTGACCACCTGCCCCCACTTCTGGGGCTGTCCTGAGCTGCCCCCCAGGCTGATTCACTCTAGCCATCCCTGCCCGCCCTCCACACACCATGCCACGTGCCATGACCAGCCAGCCTCAGCTGGAGCTGCTGCCCTTCCCAGTTTTCTTTTTCATTCTCTGAAATCTGTGAGCCTGTGGACTTGCTAATGATCCCACAATCTTAGCCCTGGAAGAGAGCCTATGGCTTCTCTAATTATTAGTCTCTCTGGCCCAGGTTTCCAATAATCAGGAAACACATCCCCGGCACAGCTTGCACGCTGGTCATCATTCTGCTGGGCTCCTCACAGTCCTGGCCAGGCGTGTGGGAGGCTTCTGATGAGCATTCTTTTTGTTTTTCAGCAGTGCATCAGGAGATAGGGGTGAGGAAGTGGGACCTAGAACTCTCTACCTTTTGGTGGGCCATTGAGGACAGACTGTGAGCTTCCTTAACTCACCCACCTCAGAGGGCTCCCAGACCACCTGGATATTCCCTGCATTTGCTCATTCACTCACCATGTTTTACGGCGACCCAACTATGTGCCAGGAATCAGAAATTTACAGAGTGTACAATGAGAACGCTGCCTTAAGTCTATATATGGGGGAGACAAAAAGAAAATAAATTACAGCATAGTGTTGGGGATAGGGGTGTTGATACCTATTACTTATTGATCAGTTAAGTGTTAGGCAAATGCCAGCCCTTTTAGAATTTTTTATTTATTTTATTTATTTATTTATTTATTTATTTATTTATTTATTTTTGAGAGGGAGTCTCGCTCTGTCACCCAGGCTGGAGTGCAGTGGCTCCACCTTGGCTCACTGCGACCTCCAACTCCCGGGTTCAAGTGATTCTCCCCCCTCAGCCTCCCAAGTAGCTGGGACTACGGTCGTGTGCCACCATGCCCGGCTAATTTTTGTATTTTTAATAGAGATGGAATTTTGCCACGTTGCCTGGGCTGTTCTTGAACTCCTGACCTCAGGTGATCCACCTGCCTTGGCCTCCCAAAGTGCTGGGATTACAGGTGTGAGCCACCACGCCCGGTTTTCATATTTTTAGTAGAGATAAGTTTTCACCATCTCTATGGTTTGGCCAGGCTGGTCTCAAACTCCTGATCTCAAGTGATCCCCACTCTTCGACCTCCCAAAGTTCTGAGATTACAGGTGTGAGTGACCACATGCAGCCTATCTCATTTAATTTTTTTTTTTTTTTTTTTACAACAAACCAACAGCTTTTCATTTTACAGATGAGGAAACTGAGGTTCAAAGAGGATAAGGTCACACCACCAGTAAATAGAATGCTAGATGGGAACTGAGATGCGTCTGATTCTCAGGCTTGTGCACCTGTACTGAGCCCCAGGTGAACAGAGGCTTCCTGGGAATTGATGGCTGAATCAGCCAGTTGTGGAAGGGCAGGGCGGGCTGTGTACAAAACTGGAGGCCTGGGACACGTGGACTCACACTGTTCCCATCACTTGAATGCCCTCCTGATCACTTTCAACCATATCCCTCCCTGCACTCTCAACTTGCCTCTCTAGGGAAGCCCTTGCAGGTAACATCATCTGGCAATAGCCAGAGTTATCCTTGCTGCTTCTCCTCACCTCCCAGGCAAACTGCCAGCCATTTGTCTTACCCTGATAGATCAATCAAGAAATACCCCGGCAGACACTTCTTGAGCCCTGCCTCGCTCTGTCCATGTACTTGAGAGCTCAAGGCTAGTAACACAAACTAGCAGATGATCCTAAAAATCGTTTGTGTATCTTCATTGGATTTTTTTCTTAGCAGCTGCTTTATCTTCCTAATTATGTTTGGCTTTAAGCTAATGTTAAAATGAGCTTGCATTCGATAATTTTCACTAATTAACACCAACTTAGTGCCGAGAAAGTCATCACAGAAGCTTGCCGTGGGGCAGGGAAAAGCTGGCCTAGCATCTTACAAAGAATTGCTCTGCTTACACCCTGGCAGGTCACGACACGTGGTTGCTCATGGCTGAATTAGTTGGCCTTGCTCACATGGGTGCCATCTGTCTTCCTCCTCTGAAGAGCCAGCCTGGGTCTCCTTTGTACACACACCCTCCTTCATTCAACCTTGTCCAGAGTGATGGCCTCACAGGGTCAGCCTGACAGGGAGTGACCCCTAGGGGGCACAGCAGGGAGATGTGACCCACAGGGTCGGTATTAGAGCCCCACATTGAGGTCAAGCGCTCTGGGAGAGGGAGCAGCCAGGCTGGGTGGAATGGGGCTCCGAGGCTGCCAGCATAGGGAGGGAACTCGGTGTTTCATGATGTCAATTAGTGAGTCCAAGACAATGGAATGCAGCCACAGACAGCTGGGAAGCCCCAGCTGAGGAAGCACAGATGCCCTGCTGCTGGGGTGGGGCAGCCTCGCCTCCATGTGGGAACAAGACCCTGTTGCAGCCAGGCGAGGTGGCTCACGTCTGTAATCCCAGCACTTTGGGAGGTCGAGGCGGGCGGATCATTTGAGGTCAGGAGTTCAAAACCAGCCTGGCCAACATAGTGAAACCCCATCTCTACTAAAAATATAAAAGTTACCCAAGTATGGTGGCATGCACCTGTAATCCTAGCTACTAG